>JAXIVJ010003908.1:82500-88609 GCA_036785665.1 Chirona hameri | reverse complement strand
GGTTCCGAACCTTTGCTTGCGAACTTCTTTCGTTACGAACGTTATGTTTACGAACTTGTGTCCGGTTACCGTTACCCTTCCGAACGGAGAGAGATAGAGAGACACCGTAAACAGTAACGACTTTTTGAATACGAACTTTATCCGATACGAACCTATTGTGCTTATGACAGGCAACACGCTACTGTTTTCGGTGTCTCTCTATCTCTCTCCGTTCGGAAGGGTAACGGTAACCGGACAAAAGTTCGTAAACATAAGACTTGTAACGGAAAAGTTCGTAAGCAAAGGTTCGGAACCTTATCCGATACGAACCTTTGCATACGAACCTTTGCTTACGAACTTTTTCCATTACGAACTTTTCCCTTTACGAACTTCAGCATACGAACCTTTTGCATACGAACTTTATCCGTTACAAACTTTTTTAATACGAACTTTATCCGATGCGAACCTTTTCCATTACGAACTTTAGCAGTTACGAACTTTATCCCATACGAACCTTATCCGATACGAACCTTTGCATACGAACCTTTGCTTACGAACTTTTCCGTTACGAACCTTATGTTTACGAACTTTTGTCCGGTTACCGTTTACGATAATATTAGCACCAGCTAACATCTACGTTCAGTTGTAACCGAGACGTTATAGTAACCTTGAGCGAAGCATTGCATGCAATCAGCCAGGCAAAGCGACCACGGTATCGAAGGTGGAGGGCTCAAATTTAGTTGGTATTCTTATAGAAGTGTCTTCTCTCAGGAGGAAAATGACATTTTTGATATCATCCTTACTTTTTAAGATATATTTGGTATTATTCCGCCGCGCACCCTAAATCAGGCGATTTCCCGAGATTTAACATTGGAAATAAACCAATAATTGTATCTTAAAATGTCTCAAGCTGCATCGGCGGTGGTGTCAGGTCCTTGCCAATAGTGTAAAATGCTAGAACATTACATAATCTAACAGGATCCAGAGAACATAATTACTCCTTACAGTTTTTCTGCTGGACTTTGAAATGTGCAGTTTTATACCAAAAACCCAATGGCAGCAGGCCCGGACGGGCGCTCCGCCGCCCGTCCGGGCCTGCTGTTCCGCGTATGCCACACCATGAGTATCATGTTAAATATTTAACTTAATGTTCTCTATAGATGCTCACTTCGTGAAGATATCAACAACTTTTTGGACAATATCTTGACGGGAGTGAGTGCTTTCCGCCCATACACTATCACAATGTGACTGAACCATCGCAGAGCAGCATTTCAACTAGCTCTGGTGTAATTCCTAACGGTTCTCCTTCGCAGGCGAATACCACACGACACTGCAGTAGTAGCGCTTTAAGCGGATAATCTTTTGTTTACAGGTAACATAATTCTGTTTGGTGTCCATCTCTCGGCTTCCGTGTTCAGCTGACCTGTGTGCTCATTTTGCACGCAGTTTGTGACGGAGAGGCAGTGCGTGTTGTGTGAAGTGTAGGGACAGGGTCAGACAGTTAAAACTTTGTTGTTTGTTGTCACGTACGGGATGGCGGAGGCAAAGCTACCAGTATTGGAATTTTGCACGATCACGACTGTCACCGGTCACCATAGGCGTAGGGACGTTTTTAAAAGTGTGTGTGTGGCTAGGAACAAACGGAAAGCAAGCAATCGAAAGCTCATGCAAAATACAATCGCACTTGGTGTCCTCAAATTTTAGTTCAGGTCAATAGTTTACGCTCCAGAGGTTAACAAAGGTCACAAGGACATTTTGTTCCAAAAAGTGTTTTCACGAATAACTTTTATTAGTTGCCCATATAGCAGTAATTTTAACACAATTGTGTTTTTCCAGTCAAGGTGCTTCGAAACATAGTAATGGTGACCTGATTAGATATATTACCAAATTAAACCTCAGGCCAAGGTTATTTGGTGACCCAGGTAGGTCATGTTGCATATAGGGTGATGCGACTCGACGGGGCAAACACAGTGGTGTCATTTACACGTCTCTATCTGTATTCTATCAATAGTTACGAACACAAATGTGCTGGTAATCTCAGATGACCTCAGCTGACCTTGCAGAGGTCACAAGGACACAAATTTACATGAGTCATCAAGAATGAACTATTACAAAATGATTCTTGAAAAAAATGGCCTAATACAATGCATATTCTCTGAATAGGAAGCATTTTTATATTTTACCATTGACTTATAATGGGGAGGTCACGAAATTGACTTGACCTTAGGTCACCGATACAAAACAAAATCCGAGATAAGCGAATTATAGATACTTATGACCTTACGAAATCCTGCAAGTTTCAAATCTCTCGGACAAATACTGTGGCTTTGGCACGACCACAAATATGTTTGGAGGTGAGGTCACTTCACGTAACCTGGTGACCTGACATGAGATCACCTGAAGTCAAAACTTTCACACCATGTGTATAATTGATGCCCAAATCGCTGTGCCAAACTTGGCGGCGCTGGGCACCGCTTTTTCTCGATATTCATGAAAAACCTCAGGGGGAGGTCAAAATGATCCCCCGCAACCAGGGCGAGGGTTAACCGGCGCGGCGCTGGGGGGGGGGGGTAAATTTTACCCCCTCCCGGATTTTCTCAATAACTTGAAAACTATGACAGATATCGAAGTGAAACTTACAGTACCTTATGGTGCATCAATTCTACGTTTTTTTTGCCAAAATTTGATTGAAATTCGTTGATAGCTTGGGAGATAATGACATTTTAGTGACGTCATGTCATTTTTGGTGAACAAACGTTAAATGTTTGAAAAAATCGTAGAAAATCATGTTTTGATGCAAATCGCAAATAAAGGCGTCATCAGAATGGAAATAACTGTAGTGAGCTCGTGTATTGCCAAGCGACACGACCACGCGCGGCGACGCTCCTGACACGTCTCCCTCCTACCAGAGCCATCCCACACAGGGGTGACCGGCGCACAAATAGCCGGAACGCCGCCGGGCCGGTCAGGCCCCTTCGCACCCCCGGCCGGCGTCGCCCTCCCCGCCGCCCAACGGACAATAGAGCCGGAGCGCCGGCCGGCGCGGCGGGCCGGTCCCATCCGCCCGCCACGCATACCGACAGGGGAAGTAGCCGTCCCGGGCAGGCACACGGCGCACACACTGACACACGACACTACATTACCCCCTGTTTCTAAAAAAAACAACAATCATACAACTCTCGCAAGCGCTCCACTCACACACATAAAATACACAACGCACTTTGGCATAACATGACTATATACAGTCGCTGGGCAGGACCAGGCCATACCGGTCTGGTGGCTGTCTCGCTCGCACACCGCGTCCGTGTTCCGTCGGAAAGCCCACTGACAAGTCAGGCGGCTGTCCCGGGGCTGGCCGGACCGGGTCCGCGTCTGGGACGGGCAGCGAGGGTGGTCTCGCCTGCTCGGGACCTGCTGCTTGCAGCTCTCCGGCGCCGCGGGGAGCGCCGAATACGAGAGCCGGGTCGTCGTCGTCGTCCTCGTCAGTGGGAACACCGTCCACCTCTACCAGCTGGTCTGACACAAGGCGTGTGACAGTTCCCGTCCGTGACACATCAGTGCAGCGTGTCGTAGGTCCACGGCGTCGCATCCACACTGGATCGCCGACCCGGAAGCCTGCATCATGATCCTCTAGTCGCAGCTCGGGTGGTGGCCTGGTGCCGTCCCGTTCGGCGGTGACTGCTGGCAGGTCGCGGCCCACACGCTGGAACAAACCAGCGGCGGGCGCACTCTCAGAGCTCTGGCCGTCCCGGGCCGTCATGTTGTAGCGATGCACCGATTCGCCGATAGTGCATCCCTGGCGGGCTGCCATCACTTTGATAGTGCGGTGGTGACGCTCGACGATGCCATTGCCTCCTGCCTCGTGCACCGCTCTGAACCGTAGCGTGATTCCCCATCTTGCTGCGAATGCTGCCATGCCGCGGCCCCGGAACTCTGTTGCATTGTCCAGGAGCAGTTCTGCTGGCGCTCCGCGGTCCAGGAAGATGGCTTCGAGCTGGCTCGTGACTTCTACCGCGTCAGACCGGCGCAGCAGCCGCCATATCCCGTAGCGGGACGGACCACAATCTATCACGGTCAGATAGGACTGACCGCGGTAGTGGGTCACATCGACAGCCAAGCGCTCCCACGTCAGCGGCACGCTCAGCGACCCGTGTCGCCAGCGAGTCGGCGCTGGGTCGATTGACCGACACACGTCACACTGCTGTATAACAGCGCGCACAGCTGGCTTGGTAGCCCACATGTCACCGTCCCGCTTCAGGTACCACAGCGTGCGTCTGATGCCTTGATGGCCGGTGCTCTCGTGCACTGAGCGAATTCGAGCTGCGTCGATATCCGCTCGCCGGTCCGCTGCCGCCGCCACGGCCACTGTCGGGGGCTCCTCTGATCTGCCGGCCCGCAGCCACTCCTTCGGCACGCGGGTGAGTACGTCCGCCGGGTTCTGCTCTGACTTCACCAGCGTGACTGTCATTTTGAGCTGAAATTCTTTCACCAGCTCACGAATGACATCTACTCGCCGACGGATCAGCATCTCCCCGTGGGCTTTTGTTCTGAGACGCGAGCGACCGCTCAGGGCGTCACCGATCCACTTCCGGACGGTGGCAGAATCGGTGCGGAGATCGATTTCTCTGATCTCCCAGGCGATCGCCAGGTTGATACCACTGAGCGCTGCGTCCAACTCAGCCATGTTGATGTGCATGGCCGCTTTAGACTCCGGTCGCAGCCAGCTCGCGTCCTCTACAACGCCCCCTTCCTGATCCTCCAGAATAACCCCGGAGGCTAAACTGCTGGCGTCTGTCCAAACCACCAGTTTTCCACCTCTCAGCCTCCAGGGTCCGCGTGCTGGGTCGGCACAGGCCACTCGCTCAGCGACATGGCTGACCTGCACGCGCAGCTCCGGATCTGCTGTGGGGTCATCCCAGCCTTGCGTGAGAGCATTGACCCGCCGCTTCAGCCACGCTGCTGCCGGCCGCAGCCATCCCGCCACTGGAAGGTGGGAGACCAGCTGGCCACACCATGCAAACACCGCCCTGCGTGTTAGCGTCTCTGGAGGCGCGCCGACAGGATTGTCGCGGCACCACTGCAGCTCTCCCTCACGCGCCTTCACGCGAAGCCCCAGCAGGCGCGCTCCGTCAGCCGCGCGCTGTGGCGGCTTGCAGGCCAGTCCATACCGAGCGAAGTGTTCCACCACTCGCTCTGCGCTGACGACATCTTCGTCCACCAGAAGGTCGTCCACGTAGGGCAGCACTCCCCGGCTGACTGCCTCGTCCTGCTCCAGGGTCGCCCGCACCACAGCCTTCATGATGAGCGGAGCGACGTTCAGGCCGAAGCCGAGGCGTGTCAGACAGTACCGCCGCCCGTGCACCACTATTGTCTGATACGGCCAGAGCCGCCGGTCCAGTCGGAGCTGCAGATATGCCTTACGCAAATCCACTACCGCGATGCGGGAGCCGTGCCGCCGCCAGCGGCGGAGCTGTTCCGCACAGACGTCCGCGTCCGCTGTGTGGGCGTCGATGTGACCGTTCAGCTCCCGATAATCCAGCACAGGACGCACTTTTCCCTGATTCGGCTGCACCACCGCCATCAGCGGGATCAGGCCACGAGCCGGGCCGTCAGCCCGCTCGTCATAGGGCCGCAGCCATCCTTCACGGATCCAGAGGTCCAGCTCCTCATCATACGCCGACTGCACAGCCTCCGGCACAGCGTACTGAGTGACGTGATTATGCAGACGACCAGGGCCGCCGCCCTCCGCCCACTTCCACACCACTGTCCACTCGCCACTGTCGGCTTCAAACCGGGCTGTGAAGTCGGCAGCGTCCACGGTCACATCCTGGCTGCGCACGCCAGCCGCTGCCGCACAGAACTGCACATCTGTCGGCGTCGTCAGACTGATGCCGCCCAGGGCTGTGATGCCCGACATTCCCAGCACCATGTCCATGCCCAGCGGCCGGTCGGGCACAACCAGCACTGTGAGCGTCACTTGCCTGCCCCGGTGAGATACCGTGACGTCACCAGTGCCACTGCAGCGCAGCGTCCCGCCGTTCACGGTCGTCATGTTCACCGTCCTTGGCTTCCAGCTTCGACAGCAGCCCGCATAAATCAGCGTGTCCGTGCACCCTGTGTCCACCAGTGC
>JAXIVJ010003908.1:0-77500 GCA_036785665.1 Chirona hameri | reverse complement strand
GGTTTTAACACACCTGTTATGACATCAATTGCGCACACTTTGAAAACAAAAATACCCTCGGGTCATCTCAGGTCAGGTCACCAGACCTGGTCAAGTGACCCAACCTACAACAATGTTTGCAGTTGTGCCAAAGCCAGAGTTTTTCACCGATTAGTTTGAAACTTACAGGATGTCATGAGGGCATAAGTACTTACAATTCTTCTTATCTCGGAATTTTGATATCAGTGACCTAAGGTCAGGTCAATTTCGTAACCTTCCCATAATAAGTCAATGGGGAAATATACAAATGCTTCCTATTACAATGATATGCATTATATTGGCCCAATTACTTCTGGATAATGTTAATATAGGATATTCTTGATGATCCGAGTGCAATTTTTGTTCAGTGACCCCTATTGGGTCATTTGAGGTCATGCGAGGTTACCATCACCTTTTTTTGTCAATAACTCCCGACATAATGAAGATAGAGAAGTAATATATACCTCACTGTGTTTGTCTCGTCGAGGCACGTCTTCCCATATGCAACATGCCCTACTTGGGTCACCACCTGACCTGGACCTGAGGTCAAATTTTTAAGTTAACTTACAAGGTCACCATGTATATCATTCAAAGATCCTTGACAAGATAAACACAATGGCGTAAATATTTTATTAAGTATCTTTATCTTTATTAAGTAAAAAGTTAATAGCGAAAAACGATTTAGCAAAAAAACAGCGATTTTTTTTCTTTTTTGAGCTCTGGAGCATCAAATGATGACCTGAGATCAAATTTGAGGACACCTTACCGATAGAAAATTTCACTGGCTGGCGTTTGCTTTTTTCTGTTTGTTTCTAACTATCATAGTTTCTGAGATATATGGGAATTTCTGGAGTGATGTCCTAAAACGGGAAAAGACTGGAAAATTTGACCTTTGATAACCTCTGGTGACCTTAATTTTGACCTGACCTAAAACAATACTGAAATACTTTCGATAGAACATGTATCAAGATATCAAATGCCGTTTTCCGCTTCTCGCTACGTAGCGTAGGTTTCGAGATCTAAGGGGGGGGGAGCGGAAATCAACCCCCCTGCAGTTCGTGTTCGGCTCAAATCCGCGCAGCGCAGCAGCACGACAATGCGCAGCAGATGTACAAGAGATTGAGACGTCTTCTTGAGCAGGGCAGCTTCATTTTAAGCTGGTATCAACTATGGATTTCATACCGCAGATATGTACGCATCACTGTCTTTCTGGTCTGAAGACCCAGCGGTAACGTATGTATATTTGCTGCGTCGCTTCACTATCGCGTCGCTCGTGGAGCGGCTCGAGGGTGGTCGTTTTTCAGGGGCCCAGCCACGCGGTACTGCCAAGGTCAGACGCCAATGGGGCAGCAGCCATCCCGGGCGGTGTCGCCATTCCCAGTTAACAAAACGATTTTTCAGAGAGCATAGCCATTTATTTGCAAGTACAATGTAAGCCTTGTCAATGTCAAAGACGCATGGTATTCATTTAAAATAAAGCTAAAAATGAAGCACTCAGTTTTATGAAACGAGGCCTTGGAAACTGGAAACTTAAAATGAAGCTGTCTCGCTGGAAAACGTCTTCGTCTCTTTAGTATCTGCAGCGCATTGTATTATTTAGCAAATGTAAACCTTGTCAATGTCAAAGACGCATGGCTATCGAGACGTACTAGCCTATGTTGTGCATGCTTTGGATGTTTTACTATGGCATAGCCTCAGACTTATGCTTGATTCCGCTTCAGCGGAATCGATTTCGATTCCATGCAAAGCCAGATGGGTCTGATTCTGATTCCGATTCCAACATATATTTTACTAGGAGAATAGATTCCGAATCCGATTCTAGGGCACCTAAAAAACTTGATTCCGAATCTGATTCCATTGATTCTACTCTGCATAAAAATATCCGATCTTTTGTACAAATGACACCATTCACACGAATAGTAATAGTAAATATATTACCCAGGTATATTTAATATCGCTATTTTGATATAAAACTTCAAATAATTTCATGAGTTTTCTTTTAAAGCAGGCCCGCGTTGCAAAATCATGACAGTTTACAAACGTCGAACTCTAACGAAGATTCAAAACCGTATCATATCTAGACAGACTGATAATCATGATGCATGGACATATTGCAAGCGCTATTTTGCAATATTATAGGTACACAGGAAAATCACTGTCTTGAAAGATATGAGAATATTATGGAATGCATGGAATGTAATGTACACAAAAAACATAGCACTGCCATATAAAGCGAATATTGTTGTATGTCTACACTTAAATCAGTATAATTACTGAGCATGTTTATTGACATTCATTAGGCAAAAAATAATCGCCTAGCTTTGCTTTGGGTATGCATGCTCAAAGAAACGAATTGCCTTCAGGGAAAGCTTAAATTCATGGTCAGGGTGATTTTTACGAAAAATTACTTGAAATAGCAATTGATTCCGATTCCGATTCCAACATTGTGTTTAAATGATTGACTCCATCTGATTCCGATTCCACCCAGATGCCAATGAAATCGAATCCGATTCCGATTCCAGTAAAATGGAATCGATTCCGGAATCGGATTCGATTCCACTGGAATCAGGCACAAGTCTGCATAGCCAAAATCTTCAACAAATCCGGCAAATCTGGAAGCTTTTTAGCAGTGTTCTGATACTACCAAAGACGCGATTTTAGGCCAACTTGCCACGAGACTCCTCAGTAGACTGTCGTTTTCAGTCTTCGGGAACGTTCCGTGTGCAGCGATCGAGTAAAAGGTATAACCGTGCCCCTGTTCATCCGTCCGTGACTGCCCGGGGCTGCTCTTGCCTCGCCATCTGCGGCGGCGGCGGCTGCGGCGGCGGCGGCCTCGGACAGCCTCGGACATCCCCCGGGGGCAGGACTGAGCGGCACGCAGGACACGACCGAGGCATGCCCGTCTAAAAAGCGCGTCACCCTACCTCGCATGATCAGCACTGAGCAAGGTTACCGGTTACCAGAGCCGGTGCATACCGAGAGAGACGAGCCCCACACAGAGCACCGGCCGCCCACCGCGCGGGGAGGACTCTCCTCCCCTCCCCTCTTCTCCCTCCCTCCCTCCCTCCCTCGCCCACACACCGCGGCACGTCCTGCAGGGGTGGAGCTGCAGCCTTGGCCCGGTTGTCTGCAGCAGATCGCCTCGGGTGTCGTCCATCGTGGTATTTGTCACCGGCCAGTGTTGGCGGGGCGAGGCGTCAGCGGACCCATGTGGAGCCGCGCCGACTCCAGCACCTCACTTCCCTTCCTTAGCCCGCGCCGACTCCAGCACCTCACTTCCCTTCCTTAGCCCGCGCCGACTCCAGCACCTCACTTCCCTTCCTTAACCCGCGCCGACTCCAGCACCTCACTTCCCTTCCTTAACCCGCGCCGTGCCGGGGGGGTAGACACCCACCTCAGGTTTTTCGAGGATAGAAAAAACGGCAGCGCGCAGCGCCACCGTTTTTGGCACAGCTGTTTGGGCATCAATTGAACACATTATGTACAAAAAAATACCTCGGGTCATCTCAGGTCAGGTCACCAGACTAGGTCACGTAACCCCACCTCCAAAACAAAACTTGTGGTCGTACCACAGTCACAGTTTTTGGATGATCAGTTTTGCACTTACAGGATTTCATAAGGTCATATATATATATATATATATATATATATATATATATATATATATATATATATATATATATATATATATATATATATATATATATATATATATATATATATATATATATATATATATATATATATATATATATATCTATAATTCGTTTATCTTGGATTTTTTATATCAGCGACCTAAGGTCCGGTCAATTTCGTGACCTCCCCATTATATGTCAATGGGGAAATATTCAAATGTTTCCTTTTCCAAGGATACGCAAGATATCAGTATAATTCCTTCTGGATCATGTTATTATAGACCATTCTTGATGACCTAGGTGCTATTTTTGTTCAGTGACCCTACAGAGTCTGCCGAGGTCATCCGAGGTCACTAACAGTTGTATGTCAATAACTCTCGACATAGTTACGATAGATAAGTGAAACTGACACCAATGTGTTTGTTTCGTCGAGGTACGTCTTCCCATATGCAACATGACCTACTTGAGTCACCACTTGACCTTGACCTGAAGTCAAAATTTGAAGTTGATCTAACCTGCTCAACACTAATATGAGTTAAAGCGCCTTGACGAGACAAACACGATGGCATCACAATTATTGCCTTGCCGTTATTAAGTAAAAAGCTATTCGTGAACAAACGGTTTGGTAAAAAATATCCTTTTTGACATTCAATGAGCTCTGGAGCCTAAACTATTGACCTGAGTTAAAATCTGAGGAAACCTTGTCGATTGAATATTTCAATAACTTTCCATTGCTGTTTTCTGTTTGTTCCTAGCTATTATAGTTCCTGTGATATCTTGGGGTTTCTGGAGCGGAGTCCTAAAACTGGAAAATTGGACATTTAATGACCTCTGGTTACCTCAATATTGGATTTAGGAAAACAATAACTGGAGTACTTTAGAATGTGCTTGTCGAGAGCTTTCGAACGCGCTTTTCCACGTCTTTCTATCCCTTTCAGTTTTCGAGTGGGGGGGGGGGGGGGGGGGGGGGGGGTCTAAACACCCCCGGCACAGCGAAGGTGGCGCCGAGCACGGCGCGGGTTAACCCGCGCGGCGCTGGGGTCTCCAGCCGAACGCCTGGCGCTGGGGTAAGTTTTACCCCCTCGTATCTTCCGAACCAATAACCGCAGCGAGACACGCAAGGCGGCGATGGAAAGCTCTCAGTGAGAAGAATGTAACGCATACCCGAAATTATTAAAATAAGGTCACATTTCAGGTCACGGTCAGGTCAAGTGTCAAAATTTAAGTATTTAGGTTTTTGGACTATGCTTGCCATCCAAAGCCTTAGATTGCGACTATTATCGCACAAGGTATTCTCAAATGTATAATGCATCACCCGCATAAGTAAAATTGAAATTGTAAGGGAAGGTCAAGGTCAAGGTCAGGTCACAAAAGGTTAAAGGTCTACGAAAGTCATGCAACACATGTTGTATGGATTATTTTACACGTAGAATTCGATAGTAATAGCCATTTTTACAGCCTGACCCCATATAATGTCCCTCAGGTCAAAATCAGGTCACAAAAAAAACCAAATTTGAAATTTGTTAATCTAAATAAACATTGCATGTTTCTAGACTAGTTTTCTCTCAGAAATACAGTGGCGGCATTCATTTGTCTGTATCTGGTCAGTAAAAGCCAAAACACACAATTTAAAAATGACGTCATGTGTTACTTATACTTAGAGAGCCATAAGTCAGTCAAAAATAAAGATATTACTTTGAAATTTGGTTTGGGCATCCATCGTCCCTACTCGGTTCTCTAATATATCTTCCGGTTTTTGAAAATCTTCAAAAAAATATTTTGTGGAAATTCTTCCCTAAAAATCAGTGTTTTGCATTTTTTTGGGGTCAAAAACCCAAAATATCGACAATCTGAGATAGCGAATTGAAAGACAATGTTATTTCCTTTCTTTTAGCGTCTTGTATTTGCGATTTGCATCAACACGCTGTTTTCTATGATTTTCAAACATTTAACGTTTTTTCCACATAAAAATTACATGACAAGACGTAACTAAACGTCATTATCTCCCACAATTCTTCACTAATTTCAATAAAATGTTGGCAAAAGACGTATAATTAATGTAGCATAAGGTAACGAAATATTTATTTCGATATCTGTCACAGTTTTCAAGTTATTGAGAACATCCGGGAGGGGAGGGCGGAGGGGGGGGGGGGGGGGGGGGGGGGGGGGGGGGGGGGGGGGGTAAAATTCACCCCTCCCCTTAGCGCCGCGCGGGTTAATCTTCTGTAATTGGAAGGCTGGATAACACCTCATCTCACTCACGGTACAGCTGTTTAACTATTCGCAGCGCTGCATTAAAATACCGCCAGCATCGTGGTAACATCGCTATACAACCATGGCCTTACACCTTTCAGCGACGTGATTCACACAGGCGCTGAACGACCATGTTGGATCGACAGTTAAACGCCAGTTTCGGAACCTCCGTATTGCCGTAAATTCTGTTGAAAGCATGCTCACTGAAACTCTTGCAGGGCTGTGGTTCGTTATTCGTGAATTATTATTCATTTCCTCGGTTAGTGCGTACATTTATTTCAAGCTGCATTTCAGTTTCGATAGCTACACTCTACAGCCGATGCATTGGTGAGTTTTACTTATGATGCGCCTTAGTCCGGTAACGAGCCGTTTTTTGTAACCATTTTAACGAGCAGTTTTACTGTTTCTGCTCATAAGCAAAACAAGATTACTCATCTCGACCTTATAATGAAATCCAAACGCATTCAGTGAAAATGAGATCCAATTTAAATTCATGAACTAACTGGAAACTAAGGGCTGTGCCAATAAAAAACTACCTATAACCCAACGTAACGTTCTTGTTAGAGTAGATCAAATTATTCCACCGAATCATTATAGGCTGCATTTTGAGAAGAAGAAAATTCGCAGTTACACCATCGCAACAAATGAGTCAAGTTGCGTCTTTATCCGTGACGATACGCGCTGCGCACTGGTACACATTCCCCAACCGAAATAATTACCCCGATACTGCCGAGTCATGACGACCAAGACGTCCTGCAGCAAAAAGATCAGCCGGATCGATCCCAGAATCACAGCTCGATACCGACTGACCCCCGCCATCCAACACCTGCTCCGGTAGTGCCGCGTCACGACACATTCTCAGTAGGCCATGGCGCGTGCTCTGCGCTCCGGGCCCATGCCTCTGACGTGTGAACGGGCCCTGGTCCTACCCCAACACCCGGCCAGAGCTGTTACAACGGCGTCAGACCATGGCGCCGAGCCCCGGGCAGCCAGCCATGAGTCGGCACATCCCACCGCCGAGCCTGGCTGGCGGCGGGGCGGCACCCATGACGCCCGGCCCTGGCCTTGGGGGGGGGGGGGGGGGGGACCCGCGGGTCATCGGCGAGATGTATTTATAGAGCACCGCGCCGGATACTCCTCAGTGTAGTCCTCTCGTCTGCTCTGCCGAGGTACTCCAGTTCGCTCAGGTAAGTCATTGACTGCCGGATGGTGTCCATTCCTAGGAGTTCGTGATTTAGCCATGAAGGCCAAAATATTTTAGATCGAAACATATCTTAATCCATTGTAACATGTTTAACGCTGTTAAAAATATTCCAACGTGTTTTACAAGAAGCGCGACTTTGCATTTTATCTGCTATACATTCTAACAAAAAGTATTCACATATAAATGCCGTTCACATCAGATAATACAAAAAACACATGAACTTAGTTTCTGCCAACAAAACCCCGAACATACCTTAATCGATTTTTGTGTTTCCTAAAACTTCACCCCTGAGACTGAGTCTAACGTCTGTATCTGCCTGCTGTCAACAGCGATGGACGCCCACCTGCTCCTCCTGACGGCCCTGCTGGCCTCGATGGCCTACGAGTGTTCGGCCATCGAGGGCATTTCGACCGGCACCGCGCTGGCTATCGGTATCGCCGCCGTCCTCGGCCTCAAGCTGGCCGGCGTGGCCGGCTTCGCCGTCGCGCGCTCGTTCGGCGGCCGGCGCGGCGGCGGACGGCGCGGAGGACGCCGCTTCGGAGGCCGCCGGCACCGCGGCCGCCGCGCCGCCGCCGAGCTGACCGAGGACCAGGAGGAGGCCTACTTCCAGCTGGTGGAGAAGGTGGACTCACTGGGCTGCGGCCTGCGCGTCGTCTGCGAACTGGAGGCCAAGGAGTACAGCCAGCTGCAGGCCGACGAGAGGATCATCCTATCGCTGTTCGGGTACGTACGGGAGATCAGAGGGCGATACTGCTGAGGTTTAGATGCGGTGTCCTTCTGGGGAAGGGTCGGGGTGAAGTCTGAAGCGGATCAGCTGGGCTCCGATGCTAGGTCGAGGCTGCACTGAAGTGAGCTTTATGCCCGTTTTTAAGGGTATTCTGCTCGCGAGACAGACATGATATTGGTCATAAAACATGTTCACATCTTAATTTCGCATTATTTTGGAACATTCGGCCTTTCATTCCATCAAGGATTACATAATAATCTTCTCTGTCATCAATTCGTACACAGCGCGCATCGTTCGGAATACTCGTGTGTTCATTTGCACATGGCTCTGGCCAATCGGACCTGTCCTGCCCTGACCTGCCCTGATCGACCTGCCCTGACCTGTCCTGACCTAAACTGATCTACCTGACATGACCTGACCTGACCTCTCTCCGCAGCTCCCGGCCACTGCCGCCGTCTTACAACGATCTGACCGGCACCGCCTCCGGCAAGTACCAGCTGGCCGCGTTCGTCGGCGCCGAGAGGAAGGACGCCAAGCGGTGCTCGCAGCTGTTCGGCAAGTGCCCGTTCACGAGCGAGCAGCTGATGGCTGCCCTGCGGGCGGCGCCCGGCGGCCAGTAAGGCGGCGGGGGCACGGCCAAGCTCCGCTGTCAGCCAGCGGCGGTGGCCGTGTCGCCGGGAGGGGACCGAGTCAAGCAGCATGTGTCGACATTTGAGTGCTTGCCTCGGTGCGCAGTGGCACAGAGGTACACTCATCCTTCGCGCGCGTCATTCCATGTCATGTTCTCAGAGTATATCCGTACCGTGTTATATCCACGCTCATCCGGCCGTGTTAGATTCGCAGAGGCGCGCGGTGGTTTGCGCGCCTCGTCGCGATTGAACTGAGTCGGAGGCTGTCCTCATCTCCGTGTACAAATAATACACCTAAGCGAAACGACACCACGGTGATTTTGACGAAAAGGTGCAACAAGTAGACCAACAGGGAAGTGTTTTAAATGCATGAACAGATTTAAATGGGTTCGTTCATTCACCTGGAGTGGCACAGCTTCTCTGCGAGACCGATAATAGGAATATTATGAATTTGGTCTTCCAAAATTCCACAATGAAATCCTAACAGATAGGTCAGGAGCCAGGAGTCTTGGCTTGACGAATGCGAACACAACCTTGGTTTTCCATGTTTCATGGTAGGTCGCGTCGTTTCTGTGGCGCCACCATCGCGAGCATGGCGGACGAAGGCGCGGAAGGGCCGCGTAAGAAGATCAAAGGCGCGGAAATAGGCCTACTTACGGGGTTTGATATCTGACATTGTCTGCCCTCAGACCAGGAGCCGCCCTCAGCTTAGGTGCCGCTTCTGGCCAGTTACCGTCCTCAGGTCATGTGCCGCCCTCAGGCCAGATACCGCCCTCTGGTCAGGTGCCACCCTCAAGCCAGGTGCCGCCCTCAGGCCAGATCCCGCCCTCAGGTCACGTGCCGCCCTCTGGCGAGGCACCGCCCTCAGGTCATATGCCGCTCTCATGTATGGTGCCGCCCCCTTGGCCATGTGACGCCCCTAGCCATGTGCCGCCCCAGGACCAGGTGCCACCCCCAGGTCAAGTACCACCCTCAGACCAGGTGACGTCATCAGAGAAGGTGCGCCCTCAGGCCAGATGCCGCTTTCATGCCAGATGCCGCCCTTAGAGCAGGAACCGCCCTCAGACCATGTACCACCTCAGGCAAGGTGCTGCCTTTAGGTCAGGTGACGCCCTCAGATCAAGTGCCGCCCTCCGTCTAGGTGACGCCCTCAGATCAGTTGCCGCCCCCAAGCCGGGTGCCGTCGCCTCCAGGGCAGGTCCTGTCCTCAGACCTGACGCTCCCATCAACTTAGGTGCCGTCCTCAAGCCAGGTGTCGCCCTCAGGCTTGGCGCCACCTCCAGGCTAGGCGCCCCCTGACTAGGTACTGCCCTCAGGCCGGGTGCCGCTTCCAGGCTAGGTACCGGCTCGAGCGTCATGACTTTCACAAGTTTTCTCCGCAGCAGGATCGTTGGGATAACGTCAGAAGGCGCTGCTAGATCGTTCTTTGGCGATAACAAGTGTCACTCATGGGAGACAAGAATAACAATAGTTTCAATGATGTTTTTACTTCAATAGGCAGAATGAGTATATCACTCTGGACGAGGCAGGGGCTGCCCTAAATGGCTTTCCCGCTAATAAAAAGTTGTATGCCGAGTCGGGGAAGTTCCTGGACTTACGATACGGTGCTGTCAGCTAAAGCTGAGCGCATTTTTTTTATTTGGTTCAAACCTTAAGTTCGAATGTTTTTCTGGTGTCGGCGTCCTTCGCCAAGCAGAGCTGTTTGCTGGGACCATGGTCCATGCAAACAATCATCCGATCGCGAAATATTTGCTTACAGGCAGAATTTAAAGTAGAATGATGCTTTATGTATCACAAACCTTCAGCACGGTCCTCACCACGCACTGACTTCATCTGACTCAGGCCGCTGCAACCGACACAGGTCATCCCAGTCAAGGGTAACTAGGACGAGTTAGCACAAGTCGTGGCGCCAGCCCAACATCAACTCGAACATCTCTTGCCATCTCTCCTTGATGCGAGAAGAAGTGAGGCGGGCGCGATTGTCAAACGCCCTACGGGGAAGGACTTCAACAAGCACCGCAAATACTTGGTTATAATGCAATTTGGACGAGAGGCTTCTCTCCGTCTTTATTGTCTTCCACTTCCATCAGACCAGTCTGGTTATTAATTCAACTGTTTTGGAACAATTTAATCACGATTCATTTTGGAACCTGAATGATTCAATCACCGTTCGATTCATGTTTTTTTTTTAGAATTGGTTCTTTCCGATTCAAATAATCAATTAGTATTTTTAATCGATTCACGTTTGATTCAACATTTAAATATAGGTATATGTTGAATTTATGTAAAATCAATAGAAATGGAAACATACATATAGAAACATACATAAGAGATAGTTAGGTAGATCATTCAAACATTGTTACAGCAATAATATTTCAGTATAAATTAATGTAGTCACTGGGACTGCATTGTATTTGGACAATTTACCATGTGCACTTGAATTGTTAAGAACCGTTAAATCTTTTGATTCATTCAGCCTTGATTCCATGCAGGTTTTGATTCAATCATGATTCATGCAACAAAATATCTGGTGGTGAATCGATTATTTTATTTATTTAAGAAATGTTGATTGAACTGCTGCAATCGATTCAATCAGAGTCGAATCAATAACGGATGGCCCCCAGGCGACGCCCATGGTTAAAAGTACTCAGGTATAAAGGTCCGGACTTTTGAACCGGAGCTGCCTCGAAAGCCAGAAGATAATCTTGCGATCATGGTGTCTTTAAAACTGAGGCACCTCTGACTTCTGAGCCAAGACGCCTCTTGCGTCGATCGTGCTAATTAAGTGGAGAAACAGATCGGAGAGAGGACTGAATATATTTGTATAGGCCAGAGACAGCGTGCATTTCGGCAGACCGGGGAGAGGTTCGGGTGAATTTCGGCAAGCCGAAAAATGGGCAGGCAGGGTGGATTTTTGGTAAGCTAAGGATAGGGATGAGAGGTTTTCGACTGGCCGGAGAGAGAGGGTTGGATGGGTTTCAGTAGGACGAATAGAGGGTTAGGTAGATTTCTGCTGGTCAGATAGGAGAGAGGGGTGGGGAAGATTTTGGCAGGCTAGGGAGAAGGAGTATATTTCGGCAGGTCAGAGTGAGAGGTAAGTGACCAAGCCGTGACAGATCGCTGTGTACAAATTAATAATACACCTCAGGGAAACGACACTATGGTGATTTTGTCGAAAAGTGCAGCAGGTGAACCAACATGGAAGTGTTTTAACCAAGGTTCATATAGATAAGGTTGCGCATTTAGTCATGTGATCAAAATGGGCACCAGAGTAGGGGATCTAAACCGAAGAAGAACATCTCAAGGCAAGTAGCACACCTATGCATGCACACTACATGCCCGTAACTGAAATGAAATAGATTATTACAAAAATCACCATTTTAGTCAAATAAAATATTAAAAAATCCACAACTGATTGTATTTAGATAAAATGAAGAAGATTTATCAAACAGCATGTCGTATGCAAAAAGAAAAGGTTGCATTCTTGAAATATTCGGATTGTTTACTTTCGCCAGTTATATCACAGCTAGAGTTGAGGAGATAGTTTATGGCCGGAGATTACAATTATGGTCGGAGACTTGCGCCAGTTTTGTCACGTTGTGGCTCCCAGCTTCCCATAAAGAAAGCCGCAAAAATAATAAATAACAGGCATAATATATATTTCTTTTGGACTCAATAGATATCTCATCTTATTCTTCTTAGCGTGAAATAAAACGAATTTAGAATCCCAGCATGAAAATAATGAAAATATGCTTAGTTCCGCGACCAAAAAAATAGTCGTAGCCGTTGCGTGTTAAATTAAAAGAAGAAAACATTGTAAACATCCCAGGCCGAAATGCAGTCACGTGATGTCCCACACCTGGTTTTAACCCTCGCCCTACGGGGACCGTTTCTCACCTTCCCCCTACGGGCGGGGGGGGGGGGCTGACATGGCTCCCATGTTAACTTCCAAGCCAAGCATCATAGAGCAATTCGATAAGAACCAGCATGTTGCCTGTCATGACAGAAATCTAACAATATGCGATTTGTAGGTTTCAGGTCAACGGGTGACCTTCCAGGTCAAGTGAATGACCTAAGATCGACCACGTCCAAAAATAGCGATTTTGCTCTGTCCGTCGCCATTACCAAAGTTATGAGTATAAAACGATTTGGTTAGCGTTCAAATGTTGGTCGTTGTATTAGCTATTTGGCAATATATCTATTTTTAGGTCTGGGCTAGTTAATGACCTCTTAGGCCACGCAAATCGTCACCATAGATGATAATTGCTATGCGTTTTGCATTAGAGCACATGTACAGGACGCTTAGTATGACTTCCGAACCGAGAGAGATAGAGAGACACCGTAAAAAGTAACGTGTTGCCTGTCACATGGTAAATCCAAAGGCATCCCATTTTGAGTATTTAGGTCAACTGGTGACCTTTGGGGTCAGGTCAATGGCTCTTTGGGTCTGACATGACCTTGACAGAAAGGTCATAGGTCACAATCTAATGGTCGTATACACTTAACATTTTGCTAGAATACGTATAATTGTTGTAAACTCAGCTACTGCAAATTTCAGTAAGATGCGCTGCACGTGTAAATGTTACTCAAGAAAAACCTCAGGGGGGGGGGGGGGGGGGGGCAGTCAGCCCCCCTCCGTAGGGTGAGGGTTAACCCTCGCCAGTGAAGGGGGGGGGGGGGGGGGGGGGGGGGGTGATGCAACCCCTCTCGGGTTTTCGGGAATAACTCACGTAAATATGAACCAATCGCGATGAAACTTTCAGTACCCTACTTGCCAACAATTTGACACATATCTTACAATTATGAAGTTGTAGCTCACATGACCCGTGACATTTTACCTGTTTTTCAAGGTCATGTTTGTCGCAACTGGCGTCTCGTAGTATTGATCCATGTAACTTGTGTAGTTTCACAGTATTTGTTGTTCAGGAGCATATGCACAGGTGTTTCCAGGTGACAGTTGTGGTTTCCATTGAGATTGTGACCTCTATTGACCTTTTCAGACGTCAACCGAGGTCACTGACCTCCGATGACCTCATATTACTTTTTTGGCTTCTGGCAGTTTCTAGGACATTTTGTGACGCTGATTTCAAATATGGGATCCATTTTACATAATTATATGTTCCACTGGTGTCATGCGCCCCAACAGGTCAACCGCGGTCACTGACTTCAAATGACCTGACATGACCTGACATTACTTTTTTCGAATTTGATAGTTTCTAGGACATTTTGTGACGCTGATTTCAAATTTGGCTCCCCATTTAGCATAACTATATGGTCATTCGCGATTCTAGCTCGATTAACCCGCGAGTTACTCGGGGGGGGGGGGGGGGGGGCTATTTTTTGCCCCCCCCCCCTTCCTGTTATTTTGCAATAACTCCTAAACGAACACCGGTATAATCACCAAACTTGCAGTACCTTCTCTCATATCAATTCTACACATGTTGGCAAAAGGAAAAATATGAAATTATGATAGGTCAACCGAGAATGACGTCAGAGTGACGTCATGGTCTTCGGTTTTTGTTGCAAAATAATGGTTTGCGGAAAACACTGTCAAAGGTACGATCTTCAAGATAAACTCAATTATCTTACATTAAATTACTGACAATAGACCGGGCTATCAAACTGCTATCTCGGATTTTTGAGTTTTTTTTTATTCAACATTTTGAGAAATCCAAATACATTTTTTTTTTTTTACACAATTTTAAAGAAAAATCAGAATTATCCAAAAAACGGAATATGTGTGATCTAAACGTATGCGGTTAATATGTGTACCAAATTTAAAGTCTATATCTTTAAAAATGACCGAGTTATGACCTTTAAATGACAAAAATGGACCACTTCTCACAGCATTACTATGCATAAAAAACGCATTTCCATTTTTGCTTTTTACTTCTATTTATATGGAACAAACAATGTTCTAAGGTCATTTTTCGCGTTCTAGACGAAAGCACACCCATAAACATGTGTTACAACGCCTAATGACCCTAATCTGCAGTTTGACCTCGTGACCTCGGATGACCTTAACCTGACCCAAGGTCATAAACAGCTTAGAAAGGTACTTCGAAGTGTCAGACACACGAATCATACCAATTTATCGACAACTTATGCGTTTAATATCGCAATTTTGCGCGACAATTCCATCCATCGAGACCTTTGGACACGGTCAAACATTTTGTACTTGACCTGACCTGTGACGTCATCCGTGATCTCGAGGTCAACAATATTATGTTTCCCTCGATAAATTTTCCAGGGCTATCGAATGCCGTTTGAATTTTTACATTCGGTCCAGTAGTTCCGGAGATCAGAGGGGGGGGGGGGGAAATAGCCCCCCCAGTAAGTCGCGTTATGAAATATACCCCAGTAACTCGCGGGTTAACTTGGATTTATACGCATTTACAATTTGGTTGAGTTTTGGATCATTGACGTGACCTCAGAGCTTACCTAATGACCTAGGACCTTCAAATCTGATATCAATGGCTTCCGCTCGTGACAAGCAACACGCTCGTTTTTGAATCGAAGCTCTAGCCCAATTAGGGTCGAAACGCTAAGTGGGGGGGGGGGAGTCGTACCACCCCCCCCCCCCCCCACTACACGGTCAGGCACTGATCGGACGCTGCACTGGCGAGGGTTAAATGCATGAACTTATGGTAATGGGTTCGTTCATCCGCCTTCAGCGTCACAGGTTTACGAGCGACGCCGTCTGCAGGAGATCCATTCTACCTGGCCCTGAGCCACTCGGGCCTCCACCATTCCCCTGAAATAGAACCTCGTACCGGGCCGGAATTACAGGTTTTACTTTCCATTGAAGCCGCCTCCATCATACCGCGCCAGTTTCTCTGCGCGGCCGAGAGCTGGTATATGATAAATTATCGTCTTGCAAAATTCCACAATGATATCCTTCTAGATAGGTCAGGAGCCAGGAGACCATGCGCTTGACGAATGCGAACACAATTTTGGTTTTCTATGTTTCATGACAGGTCGCTGCGTCTCTGTGGCAACATGGTGGCGCCACCGTTGCGAACATGGCGGACGTGTTTTAGGTGCTCCCGTAAATTTACCCGATTGAAGTGCATCCAACCATCTAGTGACTGCTGGTGAGCTTCACGACACCACTGAGGTGTTGCTGGTGCTGTTGATCTCAGTTGATCTCTGCTGTTCAGACGTTTTGGCACTGCATTTGCCTGTTTTTAACCTATCGTGTTGATTCATGAGAGGGTGTTTGTCTGCCGCTGGCTCAAGATGTCTGCCGGACACTTCTCGGTCTCACCGCGCTGGCGAAGGTTTAGCACCGCTGTCATTACCGAAGCGGTCTGTGCTGGCTTGGAGGAATGGGTAGTGGGCTGAAGTCTATCGTGGGAGGAGCGAGATCCAACCTGAACGGTCACGGAACCTTTTTTCACGGCCGCCTTGTGGTTGCTGCTACTAGCGGTGTCGGGGGTCCTAGTACTAGTACCAGAAGTCAGTTTTTTTTTCCGACGGCCTCGACGGATGAATTAATACGCGGGAAAATGTCTAGGAAGCGATATGTTTCAAGATACGTTTTATAGTTTTAGAACTGCGGTTGTGTATTATGTTTGATATGTGTCATAGAAATCTGTGTTTTTTTTTGGCGGGGGATGGGTGAGTGGTTGGGTGTGGTGCGTTGGTTCATATTGTATGTATGTATGTATTTAAAGTGTTCGTATTTATATAGCTGCTGGTGTTTGTCTTTTGTGCTTTTAGCTTTTAGGTGTTTTTCATTTTGTCTTGTTGGACTTTTAGTACGTTTTAGTTCCCGTGACTTCGCCTGTAATTGGGGTTTCCCGTCGGCGATCTTATGAATAAACAACAAACAACAAACTATTCCCGCGAATCATTATAAGCTGCATTTTGAAAAGAAAGCTCAGAAATTAGCAGTCACACCATAGCAGCAAATGAGTCAAGCCGCGTCCTTATCCGTGACGATACGCGCTGCGCACTGGTACACATTCCCCACCCGAAATAATTACCCCGATACTGCCGAGTCATGACGACCAAGACGTCCTGCAGCAAAACAAATCAGCCCGATCGATCCCAGAATCACAGCTCGATACCGACTGACCCCCGCCATCCAACACATGCCCCGGTAGTGCCACGTGACGACACTTTCTCAGTAGGCCATGGCGCGTGCTCGGCGCTCCGGGCCCATGCCTCTGACGTGTGAACGGGCCCCGGTCCTACCCCAACACCCGGCCAGAGCTGTTACAACGGCATCAGACCATGGCGCCGAGCCCCGGGCAGCCAGCCATGAGTCGGCACATCCCACCGCCGAGCCTGGCTGGCGGCGGGGCGGCACCCATGACGCCCGGCCCTGGCCTTGGGGGGGGGGGGGGGGGGGGGGGGGGGACCCGCGGGTCATCGGCGTGATGTATTTATAGAGCACCGCGCCGGATACTCCTCAGTGTAGTCCTCTCGTCTGCTCTGCTGAGGTACTCCAGTTCGCTCAGGTGAGTCATTGACTGCCGGCTGGTGTCCATTCCTAGGAGTTCGTGATTTAGCCATGAAGGCCCGAATCTCTTAGATCGAAACATATCTTAATCCATTGTAACATGTTTAACGCTGTTAAAAATATTTCAACGTGTCTTATAAGAAGCGCGGCTTTGCATTTTATCTGCTATAAATTCTAACTAAAAGTATTCACATATAAATGACGTTCACATCAGATAATACAAAAAACACATGAACTTAGTTTCTGCCAATAAAACCCCGACAATACCTACATCGATTTATGTGTTTCCTAAAACTTCACCCCTGAGTTGCCCCGTCTGACGCCTGTATCTGCCTGCTATCAACAGCGATGAACGCCCACCTGCTCCTCCTGACGGCCCTGCTGGCATCGATGGCCTACGATTGTTCGGCCATCGAGGGAATCTCGACCGGCACCGCGCTGGCTATCGGTATCGCCGCCGTCCTCGGCCTCAAGCTGGCCGGCGTGGCCGGCTTCGCCGTCGCGCGCTCGTTCGGCGGCCGGCGCGGCGGCGGACGGCGCGGACGACGCCGCTACGGAGGCCGCCGGCACCGCGGCCGCCGCGCTGCCGCCGAGCTGGACGAGGACCAGGAGGAGGCCTACTTCCAGCTGGTGGAGAAGGTGGACTCGCTGGGCTGTGGCCTGCGCGTCGTCTGCGAACTGGAGGCCAAGGAGTACAGCCAGCTGCAGGCCGACGAGAAGATCATCCTATCCCTGTTCGGGTACGTACGGGAGATCAGAGGACGATAATGCTGGGTTTAGATGCGGTGTCCTTCTGGGGAAGGGTTGGCGCGAAGTCTGAAGCGGATCAGCTGGGCTCCGAAGTTAGGTCGAGCCTGCACTGAAGTGAACTTTATGCCCGTTTTGAAGGGTATTCTGTTTGCGAGACAGACATGATATTGGTCATAAAACATGCTCACATCTTACTTTCGCATTACTTTGGAACATTCGGCCTTTCATTCCTTCAATGATTACATAATAATCTTCTCTGTCATCACTTCGTACACAGCACGCATCGTTCGGAATACTCGTTTGTACATTTGCACATGGCTCTGGCCAATCGGACCTGTCCTGCCCTGACCTGCCCTGATCGACCTGCCCTGACCTGTCCTGACCTAAACTGATCTACCTGACATGACCTGACCTGACCTCTCTCCGCAGCTCCCGGCCGCTGCCGCCGTCCTACGACGCTCTGTCGGGCACCGCCTCCGGCAAGTACCAGCTGGCCGCGTTCGTCGGCGCCGAGAAGAAGGACGCCAAGCGGTGCTCGCAGCTGTTCGGCAAGTGCCCGTTCACGAGCGAGCAGCTGATGGCTGCCCTGCGGGCGGCGCCCGGCGGCCAGTAAGGCGGCGGGGGCACGGCCAAGCTCCGCTGTCAGCCAGCGGCGGTGGCCGTGTCGCCGGGAGGGACCGAGTCAAGCAGCATGTGTCGACATTTGAGTTCTTGCCTCGGTGCGCAGTGGCACAGAGGTACACTCATCCTTCGCGCGCGTCATTCCATGTCATGTTCTTAGAGTATATCCGTACCGTGTTATATCCACGCTAATCCGGCCGTTTTAGATTCGCAGAGGCGCGGTGGTTTGCGCGCCTCGTCGCGATTGAACTGAGTCGGAGGCTGTCCTCATCTCCGTGTACAAATAATACACCTAAGCGAAACGACACTACGGTGATTTTGGTCGAAAAGGCGCACCACGTGGACCAACAGGGTGCCAGGAAAGTGTTTTAAATCCATTAACTAATGGTAATGAGTTCGTTCATCCGCCTGGAGAGGCACAGCTTCTCTGCGCGGCCGAGAGGAGGAATATTATGAATTTTGGTCATATGAAGCCAGGAGCGGATCCAGGATTTTATAAGACTAGGAGTTTCAGGCCCAAGGGCGGCATATTTACTCGGCATGGTCCAGAGGGGCGTCAATGTGTAAATTAAACGGGTCAAATATGTCTTCATTTATTCGCCATTGGCTGGGAGGGGGGGGGGGGGGGCGTTTTCGCCCCACCCCCCTTGACGAACTGTCGCAATAGCTGAACAACGAAGAGTGCTTTCGACGTGAAACTTCAGGTACATTCTCTTACATCAATTATACATCTTCTTTGAAAAAAATGAAGAAATTTCGTCGACATTTTTCGAAATATTGCGAATTTATCGACGTCATTACACACGAGTTTAACTACAAATCAGCTACACTTTAGCATGCCTTACAAGTATCATATTTGAAGAAAATTGCAATTAAAGCACCACAAGATAGCAAATGGCAAGCGCTACAAATTGCTATCTTGGATTTTTGAAATTTTGTTTTTTAATCCTCAAAGTAAAAAAATAAAACGATTACAAAAATGCCCTCAAAATCAACATTTTCAAATATCTTCGAACAACCGGAAGATTTGTTGAAGAGCCAAATGTAGACAATATTCAAACCAAACTTAAAATCAATATCTTTATTTTTAAATGACTTATCTCTTCCTAAGTATGAGTAACTCAATATCCGTGAGGGGGCAGAATCTGCCCCCTCACGGATTTTATCAATAACTTGAAAACTATGATATATATCAACGTGAACGCTCCATAACTTATCTTGCATCCATTCTACGTCTTCTCTCAACATGTCATTACAATTGGTGAAGTTGTTTGGGAGATAATGACATTTTGGGTGACGTCAGGTCATGACATTTTTTGGTGGAAAAATGTTTGAAAAACCATAGAAAATCGAGTTGTAAAGCAAATGGCAAATACAAAACGACAAAGGAAAGAAACTGCCATTCTCTTCCCAATGGCTATCTTGATTTGCTTCTTTTTTTTACCCCAAAAATAAAAACAACGGATTTGTTTAGGAAAAATTCAACAAAATCTACATTTTCAAAGATATTAAAAAACGAAATGTATCTTAGATAACGAAGTATGAATGATACCCACACCAAATTGCAAAGTAAGATATATATTTTGCATTGACTTATGGCTCCCAAGTAAGATTAACTCATGACGATTTTTAAAAAAAAATTGCATTTGATGGCTTTTAATTACCAGATATAGGCAAATCAATGCCACCACTGTCTTTATTAGACAAAACTGGTCTAGCAACATTACTTTTTATTTATGTTAATCAATTTCAAATTTTGACCATATGCAACTTGACCTTGATCTGAACTTCACTTAAGGGCCATTATATCGGGTGAGGGTGTGAAAATGGCTACTACTATCAAATTCTACGTGTAAAATAACCCTTAAAACAAGTGTTGCAACTTGCATGACTTTCGTAGACCTTTGGCCAATAGTTATATTTTCTGACCTGCCCTTGATCTTTGCTTACAATCTCAATTTCCCTGATGCAGAGGGTGTATTGTGTCTCTGAGAGCACTTTGTGCCATAATAGTCTCAAATATTAGGCTTTAAATGGAAAGTATAACAAATCAACCGAAATACCTCGATTTTGACATTTTACCTGACCGTGACCTGACATGTGACCTTATTTTGAACATTTCACGTATGCCTTACATGTGTCTCATTGAGAGTTTTCGATTGCCTCATTGCGCGTCTCGCTGCGGTTGTTGGCTCGGAAGATAACCAGGGAGCAGTATATGCCCCCCCAGCGGGGCGCGTTCGGCTGAATACCGCATCAGGCCTTTTGAAAGTCTGGTGGCATGATCGAAAGGTCCAACTGCGGATCTACGTATACGTAAGTTCACATGATTTACAAGATTCACATGATTTTTGTTTTCTCCGGGGAAACTACATGTAGCCCAGAGAAGCAAAACAAAAATATTGTCGCAACATCAGGGAACTAAGTTGCATACGTGGATAAAAAAGGAGTCAAATCTTGTGTTACGAAAGTTGAGTCGTTCTTACTGGGTCGCGCCAATCGAAGGGAAAATTATAAAACGTTTTCAACACCGGTCACCGATTTTTACGACTTTTTGTCTCAAGGCCGAATCGAAACTCTTGTTTCCAAAAATTAGTTTGATTTTGACCTCACAGGTCTCCTTCAAGGTCAAAATAAATGTCAAAGGACGGGGGATGCTGTAACGCCCAACGTTTGCGTCCGATTGCAACAAAAATGGTCTCAAAAGATGCACGTGCCTATTTCCAGGATGGCAAGCATTCTTGGAGTTGTTTCCTGTGACTTTGAAGGTCAAAGGACGTTGAACGCTGTAGCGCCCAACTTTGGTCACTAACTTGAAGGTCACGGAAAACAACTCTAAGAATGCTTATCATTCTGGAAATGGGCACGGGGAATCGTTTGTGACAATTTTTGTCTCGATTGGACGGTAACTTTGGGCACTACAGCGTTCCCCGTCCTTTGACCCTGAATTTGACACTGAAGGTCACGGGGCTTAACCTTGAAGGTCACGGAGCACAACTCTGAACATTATTGTCATCTTGGAACTGGGCACAATGAATCGTTTGATACCATTTTGCCGCGATCGGACGGTAGCTTTGGGCGCTCTTGTAACCGGGCACAATGAATCGTTTGACACCATTTTGTCGCGATCGGGCGGTAGCTTTGGGCGCTCTTGTAACCGGGCACAATGAATCGTTTGACACCATTTTGTCGCGATCGGACGGTAGCTTTGGGAGCTACAGCGTTCTCAGTCGTTCCACCTTGAATTTCAACTTGAAGGAGACCAGTAAGATCAACATGACCTGATTTTTGAAAGCAGGAGGTTCGATTTGATCTTAGGACCAAATCGCGTAAAAATTGGTGACGGACGCTGAAAACGTTTCTGTACATCTGTGACATCATGGACATTGGACAATCATTCATCCAAGCTATTTTTAGGCGCCCCGAGTGTGAATGGTACAATACGTCGGCACCTTGAACGCCTCACCAGGCATATTAAAACAAAAGTATCATATTTACATATTTATTTAATGGAGTCCAGGCCTCTTCCTAGGCGCCATCCGGGGCGCTATTGGAGGTGGCGGGCGGGGGGGGGGCAAAGGGTGTTATTAGTTTTGAAGGTCACGGGTGCCCGGTCGCCGTCGGAGGGAAGCTGAAGGCGCCAGGGTGCCATTATTCTGAGTGCGCCGGGACACCGCATCGCTTTCGGGCAGGCAAAGTGCCATTCCAATTCAGGGGCGGTATGATACCTTCCGAGGGCAGCAAGATGCCTTCCGAGGGTGGCAAGACGTCTTCCGAACTCCGAAGACGGCATAGTGCACTCTGAGAGTGGCAAAATGTCTTCCGTGGGCGGCAACATGTTTTCGAGGGCGAAATGATGCTTTCCGAGGGCGGCATAATGCGCTCTGAGGGCGACAAGATGCCCTCCGAGGGCGGCAATATGTCTCCGATGGCGGCATGATGCCTTCCAAGAAAGAGCGGCATAATACCCTCTGATGGCAGCAGGATGCCTTCCGAGAGTCACAATACATCTTCCGAGGGCGGCATAATGCACTTCGAGGGCGGCAAAATGTCTGCCGAGGGCGGCAAGATGTTTTCCGAGGGCGGCATGATGCCTTTCGATGGCAGCATAATGCTCTCTGGACTCTTAGGACGGCATGATGCCTTCCGAGGGCGGAATAAGGCGCTCTGAGGGCGGCAAAATGCTTTCCGAGGGTGGTATGATGCCTTCTTCCAAGAGTGGCATAATGCGCTCTGAGGGTGGCATCATGCGCTCTGAGGGTGGCAGGATGCCTTCCCAGGGCGGTATATTGCGCTCTGAGGGCGGCATAATGTGTTCTGAGGGCGGCAAGATGCCTTCAGAGGGCGTTAAGACATCTTCCGAGGGCGGCATTATGCACTCCGAGGGAAAGTTTCAGGAAGATTCTATCAATACTTGTCTTGCTTATTACCACCAAACCGCAATTTTGTCAACATATTTTATTCTTACCAATATATTACAAAATTATGAGGGACATTTCTAGCAAAAAAAAATCGCATGTGAAAGTTGTCCAGTTTTAAAAAAACTTTCAGAATCTTTGAGAAACTTTTCAGCGCAACTATCCTTCATGAAAACGGCTATTGCCATGCAATTTGGTTTGGATATTTTCCATATATGGATCTCCAACATATATTCCGCTTTGTTGAACATGTTTCAAAATGTTGATTTTGATCTAATTTATTTTTATTCTTTGGGTCAAAAACCAAAATTGTCAAACATCCGAAATAGCAATTGTGTAGCCCTTGTTATTACAAGCGAGCGCGAAGCGCTCGCTCGCCTTTCCGTGGCATATGGGAAAAATCTGAATATGAGCGGCCCGGCCTGGCCCGACCCGTGGCGATGCTTTTGAGAAGCTCATATCTCTGCAACCACACGTCCGATTGACAAGCTGACTTCTTTGCTGATCAGCCCCATCCAACCTACCCTGTTTGAGACCATTGCCGACTCATGTGGATGCCTACCACTGCGCGTGGCTCGTGCTGCGTGAGGGGTGTTGAAAAGCGTTTTCTCGCAAAAACTCTGCAACGGCTGAGACGATTGTATGCAAATTTGGTGTGTGGTTAGGGACCCCTCAGACGCCAATTTTCCACAAGTCAGGGGTGGGGTGCCTCTGCACGTGCGCACGTGCACACCCCCATTCTATATCTATGGGGGTGTACCCCCATTCTATATCGAGCAGGCGTGAGTTTCTGTGTGGGGAGATGGCGTCTGGTGGCCACCGTCGCTTCTGGCCGACCTTCAAGAGGTTTGCCGTTGCAACCTCGCCGCCGGCCGGGAGCGCATCTGTGGCGAGCCCTGAGAACGCCGAAACGGCTGCGGACGAGCTCAACCGCCATTTCTCATCCGTGGGAACCCGCATCGCCACCGACCTGCGGAGCGCAGTCATCGACGGCAGCAAGAGGCCCAGACCACCCACCGTCTGCGCAGCCAGCTTCTCCTTCCGACCGGCGACGCTTCCGGAGCTCTCCCGGTGCATCCGACGTATGCGCGCGTCGCGAGCTGTTGGTCTGGACAAGGTGCCACTTCAGGCTGTGCGCGAGTGTTTCCCAGTTATCGGCCCACATCTGCTAAAACTTATAAATATGTCAATCGTTACCGAAGTGTTCCCCGATAGCTGGAAAACTGCATGTATTGTTCCCATCCCAAAGTCACGTGACCCTGCCGTTCCGTCCGATTATAGACCGATTTCTTTGCTTAGTGTTTTGTCTAAAATTTTAGAAAAAGTAATTTGTACACAACTGACCGAGTTTTTAAACATCACAGGGCTTCTGCATTCATCCCAATATGCATACAGATCTCGCCATTCAACAGAGGACGCCGTGCTCGCCGCTGTCGAGCGCCTGGTCACCAACATCGACGAAGGCCTTGTATCGTCGGTAACGACGATGGACCTCTCGAAGGCGTTCGACAGCGTCGACCACGGCCTCCTCCTCACAAAATTGTCATGGTATGGTGTAAATGACGTGGACTGGTTTAGGAGTTATTTGAGCGGCCGAAGGCAGATGGTGCGTGGTGGACGGTTGACTTGTCCCGTGACTTGTGGTGTGCCCCAGGGCTCGATTATTGGTCCAGTCTTGTTCATTTTGTTCTCAAACGATTTATATGGATATTTGACCCATGGCCGCCTCATCTCCTACGCTGACGACACCGTGCACGTTGACTGCGCGTCCCCTGACGGACCTGGTCTCGCCGGGCTAAAAATTAGACTGGAGCTCACCTTGCGTGAGCTCCAGTCTTGGTTTGATTCTAACTCTCTCAAAATGAACGCGAAGAAAACTGCTTTCATGCTTGTTGGCTCAAAGAAAAATTTGGCAAAAACGGAAAAATTTCGGTTTGAATTAAATGGTTCCGAGGTGCAGGCCTCGACCAGCATCAAAATCCTCGGCGTCGTGGTGGACCGTGGTCTGTCATGGGACGCGCATGTCTCGAGTGTCTCCAAAAAATGTAACGGTATCCTCGTCTCTCTGTACAAAGTTCGGCATTACTTCACCTCAGAAGCCCTTACAATTATAATTCAGGCGTACGTGTTCCCACATATCACGTACTGCCTGTGCGTGTGGGGAGGGGCGACCAAGGGTCAACTGGTCAAAATCCAAAAACTGATAAACTTTGCCGCTCGTATCGTCACAGGACTCAAAAAGCATGATCATATAACCCAGGCTCTAAATTCTTTAGGATGGCCGAAGATCGAGACCCTGGTGGCGCGCCGCGACGCCGTAAAGGTGTTTAAGGCGCTCAGAGAGGAGGGAGCGCCACCCGAGATACGCGCTATGTTCACCCCACGTGCCGCTGTTTCCACACGCGAGACGCGCGCCTCTGATCGAGGTAGCCTCCACCTGCACAAGTGCAGATTGACCGCCTCTCAGAAGGCTTTTTCGTATCGGGCTGCAGTTGTCTGGAACCGCCTGCCACCACAAGCTTGTGCCGCCCATTCATTGGATGGTTTTAAGACCGCTATGCGAAGTGTGATTTTACCGATGTAGTGTAGTGAAGTGTACTCGTTTTTATCGTATTTTGTATATTATTTGTAACACTGACATGAAACCAGAATAGCCACCTCGTGGATGGTTTTTAATACACTGATTGATTGATATTTCAAGAATGGTTGAGCCGATTGTGTTCAAATTTGGTGTGTGGTTAGGGACCTCTCATCCGCCAGTTTCCGACAAGTCAGGGGTGGGGTGCTTCTGCACGTGCGCACGTGCATACCCCTCTTCTGTATCCCAGGAACGGCTGAGCCGATTGTGTTCGAATTTGGTGCATGGTTAGGGACCTCTCAGCCGCCGCCTTTCCACAAGTCAGGGGTGGGGTGGTTTTGCACGTGCGCACGTGCGCACCCCTATTCTATATCTATGGAACGGCCGAACCGATTGTGTTCAAATTTGGTGTGTGGTTAGAGACCTCTCAGCCCCCACTTTCACACGAGTCAAAGGTGGGTGCATCTGCACGTGCGCACGTGCGCACCCTTCTTTGTATCTCAAAAACTACTTGCCCGATCAAGTTGAAATTCCCCATACTTTTCCTTCGCGCTCGCTCGTTCATCGCCAACTACGGCGCCTTACTGGTTATATCTATTTTTGTTTGGACGAAATTGCCTCATCTTTGCACGGAAAACGTACAATTGATTAAGGAGAAGGTATTCTAAGTTTTGCGTTGATTTTTCTTCTTTCAGAATTTGTCTGGCTTCCGCCAGCGCTTTATTAGCACAATAGATGCTTTTGATGAGCTCACACATACAACCAACACACATCCAACACAGTCATCCAAACACAACACATGCACCCAACCCAATGCCCGCAGTACCTTCACATATCCCGTTTAAAGGGATATTGCCACCTCCGGAGGATTTCTAAAAAGCAACTTATATGAATGGTGGGGATCAACAATCATGTATGCTCAATCTCAAACTCGCTCCCGCAGCACCTAAAGCAGTGTATCGGCAAAGCATTTTGTATTTATTTCTGACTCCAAAACGTTGGTCCCAGCTGTGCTCAGTACTAGATTCATGATGGCCGCTCTCATCCAGTTTGGCTGTGGTATTGGCGCCCGCCCAAAGCCGAAGTGTACGAATTCGCCGAGACATGACTTTGAAAAGTCTATCTGTGTTATAACGTATAGGTCACATAACTCCTACGGTCCCAAAGTCGAGCCATATCAATTCTTGCTGTTTTATTATGAAAGAGGCTACGGTTGTTGAAAATATAATATACTGCATACTCTTTTTAATTTTAACCCTCGCCCTACGGGGGGGGGGGGGGGGCTGACAGGCCCCCTGAGATTTGTCTTGAATAACTTTTTACACATGCGGCGCATTTTGCTGATTTTATTTTGGTAGCTGAGTTTACAACAGTTATACGTAGGCTGTTTTAAAAAAAAAATTAGTTGAGGAGTTTCAGAAATAATCAGGTTTTGATGACGTCATGTTGGTGGAAAAACGATAAATATGAGAAAAATAGTAGAAAACTGAGTTTTAAAGGAAATTGCAAACTCAATTCACCATAGATACAAAATTGCATTCTCTTTAAAATGGCAATCTAGAATTGTCCACATTTTGGGTTTTTGACCCTTAAAACAAAAATAAAACTGTTTTTTGTTGGGAAAAATCCCCACAAAATAAAAATTTTCAAAGATTTTAGAAAAACCGGAATATATGTGAGATAACTGGGCATGTCAAACACCCATACCAAATTTCAAAGCAATATCCTTATTTTTGACGGAGTGATTGCTCCGTAAGTGTAAGCAACTGATGACGTCATTAAAAAAAAAAAATGACAAGATACCAACAAATAATTACCTTTTCTGTATTTCTAAGCCAAAACTAGTCTAGGAACATGCCTTTTTATTTACATTTATCAACTTCTAATTTTCAGATTTTCTGATGAGCAAAATCGCTGTTTTGGACGTGGTAAATCCGAGGTCATTCACTTGACCTGGAAGTTCACCCGTTGACTTGAAACCTCGCATACTGTTAGATTCCTCTCATGGCAGGCAACATGCTGGTTCTTACCGCATTGCTCTAAGTTGCTTGGTTTGGAAGTTAACATGGGGGGGGGGTCTGTCAGGCCCCTCTCCGTAGGGCGAAGGTGAAAAAAGCTCCTGTAGGGCGAGGGTTAAAGTGCACTGACGGAATGGTGATGTTGAGTTTGCAACAAGCAAAAGAAAATAACAGTTGGCAAAGAAGTGATTATAAATAGTGATGTGGCGACTCCAATTTTACGAATGCTTGGCAAGCATGAGTGGTGCAAATGTATTTTTTGATCTAATGGGGGGAGTTTCGGGAATACAATTTTGCAGGTGAAATCGGACACGCTTAATCGACCGATACACACCAAAAACTCCATATTGGCCTGCGAGGTGGCAATGTCCCTTTAAACGGTAACGGCAACGCAAACTACCCGCCGAGCCGTTCGCCGCTCCGAGTGCCGACGGTCATGGGAGCCACTATCCAATCGATATACTGCCACTCTCGTCCATTAACAAGACCTATCCTACTTTATATTGTTCTAAATTCTTTTGTTGCTTTGCTATAATGAGTTCTGCCTGTGCATATCTGGAAATTATCCCCGTTAGGCATGAGATTCGAGGTTCATGAGTTGCATCATTGGTACTTAGTTTACTATTGACGATATACTGTTTTGTTATCAGCAAAATTAAGTTAACTATATTGGCGGTGCTGTTGGGTACCAAAATATCACCGATTGATATGTGATAAAGTCACCCTGTAATCCGAATTTGTATTTGAGTTTAGTAAGTATTTAATTCCAAATCGGTTTTACGTCTGCACATTCATAAAATAAGTGTTAAAAATAATCCACTTAGAAACATTTACGACACAGCGGACTCCCAACGACGGCTCTAGTACCTAAGTACTTCTTTGTGGGAACGTAGCTATGAATAATTCTGAAATGTAGCGCTTGTAGCGCCGTTGAATTTGTGCACTTATCAACGGTAATTCGTATACTTCCCGCCACCATTGCGGGCGAACGCCATATAATACGCCCATCTGCTTACGGCAGTTGGCTCACTGATTTCAATTACATTATTATAGAACTGGCGACTATTGCGTTGATAGCGCTGTTGGTTTTTGAGCTATTGCGAAAATTCGTCAGGAGGCAACATTTGTCCCTTTCCCCGATCAATGGCTGGTTAAATTCATGAGTTAATTTTAGTGCTGAGCTAAGCCCGCTGAGCCCGGCCGACGGCGGCGGCGGCGGCGACGGCGAAGCGGCACCCATGACGCTCGGCCCTGGCCTTGGGGGGGGGGGGGGGGGTTGGAGGCAACCCGCGGGTCATCGGCGTGATGTATTTATAGAGCACCGCGCCGGATACTCCTCAGTAGTCCTCTCGTCTGCTCTGCCGAGGTACTCCAGTTCGCTCAGGTGAGTCATGTGTAACAATCTGATGTCGAATTTTAAGAATCCATGACATGACTTAGCTATCAAGCACCAGATCGTTAGTTACAAACAGAGCTTAACCTTATGTCATCAGTATTTTATCGCAACTATTCTAGGTGTACGGTAAAATATTGTTTTATAATTATTATATTACGCTTGTTCTAAAAAATACTTACGCGTTGCAGAGTTGGAGAGTTGAGAAGAGGCGCAATATTACATTGCTAACTGCTAGCAAAGGTAGACGAAATATCCACTTCAAAGTGACATTCACGTCAAACGGTCAACAACCATGAGACATAACATACATTTTATCCCATTAAATTTGCCGAAAAATCTACAACGATTACAAAATACAACGATTTTTCTCGTTTCCAACAACATCAGATCTTCACACGTTTGATTGTCCAGTGCGACTGCTCTATCAATCTGTTCTAACGTCTGTATCTGCCTGCTGTCAACAGCGATGAACGCCCACCTGCTCCTCCTGACGGCCCTGCTGGCCTCGATGGCCTACGAGTGTTCCGCCATCGAGGGCATCTCGACCGGCACCGCGCTGGCTATCGGTATCGCCGCCGTCCTCGGCCTCAAGCTGGCCGGCGTGGCCAGCTTCGCCGTCGCGCGCTCGTTCGGCGGCCGGCGCGGAGGACGCCGCTTCGGAGGCCGCCGGCACCGCGGCCGCCGCGCCGCCGCCGAGCTGACCGAGGACCAGGAGGAGGCCTACTTCCAGCTGGTGGAGAAGGTGGACTCGCTGGGCTGTGGCCTGCGCGTCGTCTGCGAACTGGAGGCCAAGGAGTACAGCCAGCTGCAGGCCGACGAGAAGATCATCCTATCGCTGTTCGGGTACGTACGGGAGATCAGAGGGCGATAATGCTGGGGTTTAGATGCGGTGTCCTTCTGGGGAAGGGTCGGGGTGAAGTCTGAAGCGGATCAGCTGGGCTCCGATGTTAGGTCGAGGCTGCACTGAAGTGAGCTTTATGCCCGTTTTGAAGGGTATTCTGCTCGCGAGAAAGACATGATATCATGTCGCGAGACAGACATGATATTGGTCATAAAACATGCTCACATCTTACTTTCGCATTACTTTGGAACATTCGGCCTTTCATTCCTTCAATGATTACATAATAATCTTCTCTGTCATCAATTCGTACACAACGCGCATCGTTCGGAATACTCGTTTGTTCATTTGCACATGGCTCTGGCCAATCTGACCTGTCCTGCCCTGACCTGCCCTGATCGACCTGCCCTGACCTGTCCTGACCTAAACTGATCTAGCTGACATGACCTGACCTGACCTCTCTCCGCAGCTCCCGGCCGCTGCCGCCGTCTTACAACGCTCTGACCGGCACCGCCTCCGGCAAGTACCAGCTGGCCGCGTTCGTCGGCGCCGAGAAGAAGGACGCCAAGCGGTGCTCGCAGCTGTTCGGCAAGTGCCCGTTCACGAGCGAGCAGCTGATGGCTGCCCTGCGGGCGGCGCCCGGCGGCCAGTAAGGCGGCGGGGGCACGGCCAAGCTCCGCTGTCAGCCAGCGGCGGTGGCCGTGTCGCCGGGAGGGGACCGAGTCAAGCAGCATGTGTCGACATTTGAGTGCTTGCCTCGGTGCGCAGTGGCACAGAGGTACACTCATCCTTCGCGCGCGTCATTCCATGTCATGTTCTCAGAGTATATCCGTACCGTGTTATATCCACGCTCATCCGGCCGTGTTAGATTCGCAGAGGCGCGCGGTGGTTTGCGCGCCTCGTCGCGATTGAACTGAGTCGGAGGCTGTCCTCATCTCCGTGTACAAATAATACACCTAAGCGAAACGACACCACGGTGATTTTGACGAAAAGGTGCAACAAGTAGAACAACAGGGAAGTGTTTTAAATGCATGAACAGATTTAAATGGGTTCGTTCATTCACCTGGAGTGGCACAGCTTCTCCGCGAGACCGATAATAGGAATATTATGAATTTGGTCTTCCAAAATTCCACAATGAAATCCTAACAGATAGGTCAGGAGCCAGGAGTCTTGGCTTGACGAATGCGAACACAACCTTGGTTTTCCATGTTTCATGGTAGGTCGCGTCGTTTCTGTGGCGCCACCATCGCGAGCATGGCGGACGAAGGCGCGGAAGGGCCGCGTAAGAAGATCAAAGGCGCGGAAATAGGCCTACTTACGGGGTTTGATATCTGGCATTGTCTGGCCTCAGACCAGGAGCCGCCCTCAGCTTAGGTGCCGCTTCTGGCCAGGTGCCGTCCTCAGGTCATATGCCGCCCTCAGGCCAGATGCCGCCCTCTGGTCAGGTGCCACCCTCGAGCCAGGTCCCGCCCTCAAACCAGGTGCCGCCCTCAGGCCAGGTCCCGCCCTCAGGTCACGTGCCGCCCTCTGGCGAGGCACCGCCCTCAGGTCATATGCCGCTCTCATGTATGGTGCCGTCCCCTGGCCATGTGACGCCCCTAGCCATGTGCCGTCCAAGAGCCAGGTGCCACCATCAGGTCCAGTACCGCCCTCAGACCAGGTGCCGTCATCAGAGAAGGTGCGCCCTCAGGCCAGATGCCGCTTTCATGCCAGATGCCGCCCTTGGAGCAGGAACCGCCCTCAGACCAGGTTCCACCTCAGACAAGGTGCCGCCTTTAGGTCAGGTGACGCCCTCAGATCAAGTGCCGCCCTCCGTCTAGGTGCCGCCCTCAGATCAGTTGCCGCCCCCAAGCCGGGTGCCGTCGCCTCCAGGACAGGTCCTGTCTTCAGACCTGACGCTTCCATCAACTTAGGTGCCGTCCTCAAGCCAGGTGTCGCACTCGGGTTTGGCGCCACCTCTAGGCTAGGCGCCCCTGACTTGGTGCTGCCCTCAGGCCAGGTGCCGCTTCCAGGCTAGGTATTGGCTCGAGCGTCATGACTTTCACAAGTTTTCTCCGCAGCAGGATCGTTGGGGTAACTCCGAAGGCGCTGCCAGATCCTTCTTTGGCGATTACAAGTGTCACTCATGGGAGACAAGAATAACAATAGTTTCAATGATGCTATTCCTTCAATAGGCAGAATGAGTATATCACTCTGGACGTGGCAGGGGCTGCCCTAAATGGCTTTCCCGCTAGCGAAAAGTTGTATGCCGAGTCGGGGAAGTTCCTGGACTTACGGTACGGTGCTGTCAGCTAAAACTGAGCGCATTTTTATTTGGTTCAAACCTTAAGTTCGAATGTGTTTCTGGTATCGGGTTCCTTCGCTAAGCAGAGCTGTTTGATGGGTCCATGGTCCATGCAAACCATCATCCGATCGTGAAATATTTGCTTACAGGCGGAATTTAAAGTAGAATGCTTTACGTATCACAAACCTTCAGCACGGTCCTCACCAAACACCGACTTCATCTGGCTCAGGCCGCTGCAACCGACGCAAGTCATCCCAGTCAAGGGTAAATAGGGCGGGTTAGCACAAGTCGTGGCGCCAGCCCCACATCAACTCGAACATCTCTCCTTGCCATCTCTCCTTGATGCGAGAAGAAGTCAGGCGGGCGCGATTGTCAAATGCGCTACGGGGAAGGACTTCAATAAGCGCCGCAAACACTTGGTTACGATGCAATTGGGACGAGAGGCATCTCTCCGTCTTTATTGTCTACCACTTCCATCAGACCAGTCTGGTTATTAATTAAATTGTTTTGGAACGATTCAATCACGATTCATTTTGGAACCTGCATGATTCAATCAACGTTCGATTCATGAACTTTTTTAGAATTGGTTCTTTCCGATTCAAATAATTAATTAGTATTTTTAATCGATTTACGTTTGATTCAACATTTAAATATAGGTATATGTTGAATTTATGTAAAATAAATAGAAATGGAAACATACATATGTATGATTATTAAAACATTGTTACATCAGCAATATTTCAGTATAAATGAATGTAGTCACTGGGACTGCATTGTATTTGGACAATTTACCATGTGCACTTGAATTGTTAAGAACCGTTAAATCTTTTGATTCATTCAGCCTTGATTCCATGCAGGTTTTGATTCAATCATGATTCATGCAACAAAAGATCTGGTGGTGAATCGATTATTATTTTTGTTTATGAAATTTTGATTGAACGACTGCAATCGATTCAATCAGAGTCGAATGAATAACGGGTGGCCCCCAGGCGACGCCCATGGTTAAAAGTACTCGGGTATAAAGGTCCGGACTATTGAACAGGAGCTGCCTCGAAAGCCAGAAGAAAACCTTTATATCATGGTGTCTTTAAAACTGAGGCACCTCTGACTTCTGGGCCAAGAAGCTTCTTGCGTCGATCGTTCTAATTAAGTGGATAAACAGATCGGAAAGAGGACTGAATATATTTTTACAGGCCAGAGACAGCGAGCATTTCGGCAGACCGGGGAGAGGTTCGGGTGAATTTCAGCAAGCCGAAAAATGGGCCGGCAGGGTGGATTTTTGGTAGGCTAAAGATAGGGATGAGTGGTTTTCGACTTGCCGGAGAGAGAGAGGAGTGGATGGGTTTTGGTAGGACGAAGAGAGAGTTAGGTAGATTTCGGCTGGTCAGAGAGGAGAGAGGGGGTGGGGAGATTTCGGCAGGCTAGGGAGAGGGGGTATATTTCGTCAGGCCAGAGTGAGAGGTAAGTGACCTAGCCGTGACAGATCTCTGTGTACAAATTAATAATACACCTCAGGGAAACGACACTACGGTGATTTTGGCGAAAAGGTGCACCCGGTGAACCAACAGGGAAGTGTTTTAACCAAGGTTCATAAGAATATGGTTGCGCATTTAGTCATGTGATCAAAATGGGCACCAGAGTAGGGGATCTAAACCGAAGAAGAACATCTCAAGGCAAGTAGCACACCTATGCATGCACACTACATGCCCGTAACTGAAATGAAATAGATTATTACAAAAATCACCATTTTAGTCAAAGAAAATATTTAAAAATCCATAACTGATTGTATTTAGATAAAATGAAGAAGATTTATCAAACAGCATGTTGTATGCAAAAAGAAAAGGTTGCATTCTTGAAATATTCGGATTGTTTACTTTCGCCAGTTTTATCACCGCTAGAGTTGAGGAGATCTACCGGTCGGAGACTTGCGCCAGTTTTGTCACGTTGTGGCTCCCAGCTTCCCATAAAGAAAGCCGCAAAAATAATAAATAACAGGCATAATATATATTTCTTTTGGACTCAATAGATATCTCATCTTATTCTTCTTAGCGTGAAATAAAACGAATTTAGAATCCCAGCATGAAAATAATGAAAATATGCTTAGTTCCGCGACCAAAAAAATAGTCGTAGCCGTTGCGTGTTAAATTAAAAGAAGAAAACATTGTAAACATCCCAGGCCGAAATGCAGTCACGTGATGTCCCACACCTGGTTTTAACCCTCGCCCTACCTTCCCCCTACGGGCGGGGGGGGGGGGGGGGGGCTGACATGGCTCCCATGTTAACTTCCAAGCCAAGCATCATAGAGCAATTCGGTAAGAACCAGCATGTTGCCTGTCATGACAGAAATCTAACAATATGCGATTTGTAGGTTTCTGGTCAACGGGTAACCTTCCAGGTCAAGTGAATGACCTAAGATCGACCACGTCCAAAAATAGCGATTTTGCTCTGTCCGTCGCCATTACCAAAGTTATGAGTATAAAACGATTTGGTTAGCGTTCAAATGTTGGTCGTTGTATTAGCTATTTGGCAATATATCTATTTTTAGGTCTGGGCTAGTTAATGACCTCTTAGGCCACGCAAATCGTCACCATAGATGATAATTGCTATGCGTTTTGCACTAGAGCACATGTACAGGACGCTTAGTATAACTTCCGAACCGAGAGAGATAGAGAGACACCGTAAAAAGTAACGTGTTGCCTGTCACATGGTAAATCCAAAGGCATCCCATTTTGAGTATTTAGGTCAACTGGTGACCTTTGGGGTCAGTTCAATGGCTCTTTGGGTCTGACATGACCTTGACGGCTAGGTCACAATCTAATGGTCGTATACACTTAACATTTTGCTAGAATACGTATAATTGTTGTAAACTCAGCTACTGCAAATTTCAGTAAGATGCGCTGCACGTGTAAATGTTATTCAAGAAAAACCTCATGGGGGGGGGGGGGGCAGTCAGCCCCCCTCCGTAGGGTGAGGGTTAACCCTCGCCAGTGCAGGGGGGTGGGGGGGGGGGGGGTGATGCAACCCCTCTCGGGTTTTCGGGAATAACTCACGTAAATATGAACCAATCGCGATGAAACTTTCAGTATCCTACTTGCCAACAATTTGACACATATCTTACAATTATGAAGTTGTAGCTCACATGACCCGTGACATTTTACCTGTTTTTCAAGGTCATGTTTGTCGCAACTGGCGTCTCGTAGTATTGATCCATGTAACTTGTGTAGTTTCACAGTATTTGTTGTTCAGGAGCATATGCACAGGTGTTTCCAGGTGACAGTTGTGGTTTCCATTGAGATTGTGACCTCTATTGACCTTTTCAGACGTCAACCGAGGTCACTGACCTCCGATGACCTCATATTACTTTTTTGGCTTCTGGCAGTTTCTAGGACATTTTGTGACGCTGATTTCAAATTTGGCTCCCCATTTAGCATGACTATATGGTCATTCGCGATTCTAGCTCGATTAACCCGCGAGTTACTCGGGGGGGGGCTATTTTTTGCCCCCCCCCTTCCTGTTATTTTGCAATAACTCCTAAACGAACACCGGTATCATCACCAAACTTGCAGTACCTTCTCTCATATCAATTCTACACATGTTGGCAAAAGGAAAAATATGAGATTATGATAGGTCAACCGAGAATGACGTCAGAGTGACGTCATGGTCTTCGGTTTTTGTTGCAAAATAATGGTTTGCGGAAAACGCTGTCAAAGGTACGATGTTTAAGATAAACTCAATTATCTTACATTAAATTACTTGCAATAGACCGCGCTATCAAACTGATATATCTCGGATTTTTGAGTTTTTTTTATTCAACATTTTGAGAAATCCAAATACATTTATTTTTGTTTTTACAAAATTTTAAAGAAAAATCAGAATTATCCAAAAAACGGAATATTGGTGATCTAAACGTATGCGGTTAATATGTGTACCAAATTTAAAGTCTATATCTTTAAAAATGACCGAGTTATGACCTTTAAATGACAAAAATGGACCACTTCTCACAGCATTACTATGCATAAAAAACGCATTTCCATTTTTGCTTTTTACTTCCATTTATATGGAACAAACAATGTTCTAAGGTCATTTTTCGCGTTCTAGACGAAAACACACCCATAAACATGTGTTACAACGCCTAATGACCCTAATCTGCAGTTTGACCTCGTGACCTCGGATGACCTTGACCTGACCCAAGGTCATAAACAGCTTAGAAAGGTACTTAGAAGTGTCAGACACACGAATCATACCAATTTATCGACAGCTTATGCGTTTAATATCGCAATTTTGCGCGACAATTCCATCCATCGAGACCTTTGGACACGGTCAAACATTTTGTACTTGACCTGACCTGTGACGTCATCCGTGACCTCGAGGTCAACAATATTATGTTTCCCTCGATAAATTTTCCAGGGCTATCGAATGCCGTTTGAATTTTTACATTCGGTCCAGTAGTTCCGGAGATCAGAGGGGGGGGGGGGGGAAATAGCCCCCCAGTAAGTTGCGTTATGAAATATACCCCAGTAACTCGCGGGTTAACTTGGATTTATACGCATTTACAATTTGGTTGAGTTTTTGATCATTGACGTGACCTCAGAGCTTACCTAATGACCTAGGACCTTCAAATCTGGTATCAATGGCTTCCGCTCGTGACAAGCAACACGCTCGTTTTTGAATCGAAGCTCTAGCCCAATTAGGGTCGAAACGCTAAGTGGGGGGGGGAGTCGTACCCCCCCCCCCCCCTCCCCCCCCCCCCCCCCTCCCCCCTACACGGTCAGGCACTGATCGGACGCTGCACTGGCGAGGGTTAAATGCATGAACTTATGGTAATGGGTTCGTTCATCCGCCTTCAGCGTCACAGGTTTACGAGCGACGCCGTCTGCAGGAGATCCATTCTACCTGGCCCTGAGCCACTCGGGCCTCCACCATTCCCCTGAAATAGAACCTCGTACCGGGCCGGAATTACAGGTTTTACTTTCCATTGAAGCCGCCTCCATCATACCGCGCCAGTTTCTCTGCGCGGCCGAGAGCTGGTATATGATAAATTATCGTCTTGCAAAATTCCACAATGATATCCTTCTAGATAGGTCAGGAGCCAGGCAGGAGACCATGCGCTTGACGAATGCGAACACAATTTTGGTTTTCTATGTTTCATGACAGGTCGCTGCGTCTCTGTGGCAACATGGTGGCGCCACCGTTGCGAACATGGCGGACGTGAGATCAGAGGACGATAATGCTGGGTTTAGATGCGGTGTCCTTCTGGGGAAGGGTTGGCGCGAAGTCTGAAGCGGATCAGCTGGGCTCCGAAGTTAGGTCGAGCCTGCACTGAAGTGAACTTTATGCCCGTTTTGAAGGGTATTCTGTTTGCGAGACAGACATGATATTGGTCATAAAACATGCTCACATCTTACTTTCGCATTACTTTGGAACATTCGACCTTTCATTCCTTCAATGATTACATAATAATCTTCTCTGTCATCACTTCGTACACAGCACGCATCGTTCGGAATACTCGTTTGTACATTTGCACATGGCTCTGGCCAATCGGACCTGTCCTGCCCTGACCTGCCCTGATCGACCTGCCCTGACCTGTCCTGACCTAAACTGATCTACCTGACATGACCTGACCTGACCTCTCTCCGCAGCTCCCGGCCGCTGCCGCCGTCTTACGACGCTCTGTCGGGCACCGCCTCCGGCAAGTACCAGCCGGTCGCGTTCGTCGGCGCCGAGAAGAAGGACGCCAAGCGGTGCTCGCAGCTGTTCGGCAAGTGCCCGTTCACGAGCGAGCAGCTGATGGCTGCCCTGCGGGCGGCGCCCGGCGGCCAGTAAGGGCGGCGGGGGCACGGCCAAGCTCCGCTGTCAGCCAGCGGCGGTGGCCGTGTCGCCGGAAGGGACCGAGTCAAGCAGCATGTGTCGACATTTGAGTTCTTGCCTCGGTGCGCAGTGGCACAGAGGTACACTCATCCTTCGCGCGCGTCATTCCATGTCATGTTCTCAGAGTATATCCGTACCGTGTTATATCCACCGCTCATCGGCCGTGTTAGATTCGCAGAGGCGCGGTGGTTTGCGCGCCTCGTCGCGATTGAACTGAGTCGGAGGCTGTCCTCATCTCCGTGTACAAATAATACACCTAAGCGAAACGACACTACGGTGATTTTGGTCGAAAAGGCGCACCACGTGGACCAACAGGGTGCCAGGAAAGTGTTTTAAATCCATTAACTAATGGTAATGAGTTCGTTCATCCGCCTGGAGCGGCACAGCTTCTCTGCGCGGCCGAGAGGAGGAATATTATGAATTTTGGTCATATGAAGCCAGGAGCGGATCCAGGATTTTATAAGACTAGGAGTTTCAGGCCCAAGGGCGGCATATTTACTCGGCATGGTCCAGAGGGGCGTCAATGTGTAAATTAAACGGGTCAAATATGTCTCTTCATTTATTCGCCATTGGCTGGGAGGGGGGGGGGGGGGGGGGGGCGTTTTCGCCCCACCCCCCCTTGACGAACTGTCGCAATAGCTGAACAACGAAGAGTGCTTTCGACGTGAAACTTCAGGTACATTCTCTTACATCAATTATACATCTTCTTTGAAAAAAATGAAGAAATTTCGTCGACATTTTTCGAAATATTGCGAATTTATTGACGTCATTACACACGAGTTTAACTACAAATCAGCTACACTTTAGCATGCCTTACAAGTATCATATTTGAAGAAAATTGCAATTAAAGTACCACAAGATAGCAAATGGCAAGCGCTACAAATTGCTATCTTGGATTTTTGAACATTTTGTTTTTTAATCCTCAAAGTAACAAAATAAAACGATTACAAAAATGCCCTCAAAATCAACATTTTCAAATATTTTCGAACAACCGGAAGATTTGTTGAAGAGCCAAATGTAGACAATATTCAAACCAAACTTAAAATCAATATCTTTATTTTTAAATGACTTATCTCTTCCTAAGTATGAGTAACTCAATATCCGTGAGGGGGCAGAATCTGCCCCCTCACGGATTTTATCAATAACTTGAAAACTATGATATATATCAACGTGAACGCTCCATAACTTATCTTGCATCCATTCTACGTCTTCTCTCAACATTTCATTACAATTGGTGAAGTAGTTTGGGAGATAATGACATTTTGGGTGACGTCAGGTCATGACATTTTTGGTGGAAAAATGATAGATGTTTGAAAAACCATAGAAAATCGAGTTGTAAAGCAAATGGCAAATACAAAACGACAAAGGAAAGAAACTGCCATTCTCTTCCCAATGGCTATCTTGATTTTCATTTTTTTTTTACCCCAAAAATAAAAACAACGGATTTGTTTAGGAAAAATTCAACAAAATCTACATTTTCAAAGATATTAAAAAACGAAATGTATCTTAGATAACGAAGTATGAATGATACCCACACCAAATTGCAAAGTAAGATATATATTTTGCATTGACTTATGGCTCCCAAGTAAGATTAACTCATGACGATTTTTTTTTAAATTGCATTTGATGGCTTTTAATTACCAGATATAGGCAAATCAATGCCACCACTGTCTTTATTAGACAAAACTGGTCTAGCAACATTACTTTTTATTTATGTTAATCAATTTCAAATTTTGACCATATGCAACTTGACCTTGATCTGAACTTCACTTAAGGGCCATTATATCGGGTCAGGGTGTGAAAATGGCTACTACTATCAAATTCTACGTGTAAAATAACCCTTAAAACAACTGTTGCAACTTGCATGACTTTCGTAGACCTTTGGCCAATAGTTATATTTTCTGACCTGCCCTTGATCTTTGCTTACAATCTCAATTTCCCTGATGCGGAGGGTGTATTGTGTCTCTGAGAGCACTTTGTGCCATAATAGTCTCAAATATAAGGCTTTAAATGGAAAGTATAACAAATCAACCGAAATACCTCGATTTTGACATTTTACCTGACTGTGACCTGACATGTGACCTTATTTTGAACATTTCACGTATGCCTTACATGTGTCTCATTGAGAGCTTTCGATTCCCTCTTTGCGCGTCTCGCTGCGGCTGTTGGCTCGGAAGATAACGAGGGAACAGGATATGCCCCGGTTGCCCCCCCCCCCAGCGGGGCGCGTTCGGCTGAATATCCCATCGGGCCTTTTGAAAGTCTGGTGGCATGATCGAAAGGTCCGACTGCGGATCTACGTATACGTAAGTTCACATGATTTACAAGATTCACATGATTTTTGTTTTCTCCGGGGAAACTACATGTAGCCCAGAGAAGCAAAACAAAAATATTGTCGCAACATCAGGGAACTAAGTTGCATACGTGGATAAAAAAGGAGTCAAATCTTGTGTTACGAAAGTTGAGTCGTTCTTACTGGGTCGCGCCAATCGAAGGGAAAATTATAAAACGTTTTCAACACCGGTCACCGATTTTTACGACTTTTTGTCTCAAGGCCGAATCGAAACTCTTGTTTCCAAAAATTAGGTTGATTTTGACCTCACAGGTCTCCTTCAAGGTCAAAATAAATGTCAAAGGACGGGGGATGCTGTAACGCCCAACGTTTGCGTCCGATTGCAACAAAAATGGTCTCAAAAGATGCACGTGCCTATTTCCAGGATGGCAAGCATTCTTGGAGTTGTTTCCTGTGACTTTGAAGGTCAAAGGACGTTGAACGCTGTAGCGCCCAACTTTGGTCACTAACTTGAAGGTCACGGAGAAAAACTCTAAGAATGCTTATCATTCTGGAAATGGGCACGGGGAATCGTTTGTGACAATTTTTGTCTCGATTGGACGGTAACTTTGGGCACTACAGCGTTCCCCGTCCTTTGACCCTGAATTTGACACTGAAGGTCACGGGGCTTAACCTTGAAGGTCACGGAGCACAACTCTGAACATTATTGTCATCTTGGAACTGGGCACAATGAATCGTTTGATACCATTTTGCCGCGATCGGACGGTAGCTTTGGGCGCTCTTGTAACCGGGCACAATGAATCGTTTGACACCATTTTGTCGCGATCGGACGGTAGCTTTGGGAGCTACAGCGTTCTCAGTCGTTCCACCTTGAATTTCAACTTGAAGGAGACCAGTAAGATCAACATGGACCTGATTTTTGAAAGCAGGAGGTTCGATTTGACCTTAGGACCAAATCGCGTAAAAATTGGTGACGGACGCTGAAAACGTTTCTGTACATCTGTGACATCATGGACATTGGACAATCATTCATCCAAGCTATTTTTAGGCGCCCCGAGTGTGAATGGTACAATACGTCGGCACCTTGAACGCCTCACCAGGCATATTAAAACAAAAGTATCATATTTACATATTTATTTAATGGAGTCCAGGCCTCTTCCTAGGCGCCATCCAGGGCGCTATTGGAGGTGGCGGGCGGGGGGGGGGGCAAAGGGTGTTATTAGTGTTGAAGGTCACGGGTGCCCGGTCGCCGTCGGAGGGAAGCTGAAGGCGCCAGGGTGCCATTATTCTGAGTGCGCCGGGACACCGCATCGCTTTCGGGCAGGCAAAGTGCCATTCCAATTCAGGGGCGGTATGATACCTTCCAAGGGCAGCAAGATGCCTTCCGAGGGTGGCAAGACGTCTTCCGAACTCCGAAGACGGCATAGTGCACTCTGCGGGTGGCAAAATGTCTTCCGTGGGCGGCAACATGTTTTTCGAGGGCGAAATGATGCTTTCCGAGGGCGGCATAATGCGCTCTGAGGGCGACAAGATGCCCTCCGAGGGCGGCAATATGTCTCCGATGGCGGCATGATGCCTTCCAAGAAAGAGCGGCATAATACCCTCTGATGGCAGCAGGATGCCTTCCGAGAGTCACAATACATCTTCCGAGGGCGGCATAATGCACTTCGAGGGCGGCAAAATGTCTGCCGAGGGCGGCAAGATGTTTTCCGAGGGCGGCATGATGCCTTTCGATGGCAGCATAATGCTCTCTGGACTCTGAGGACGGCATGATGCCTTCCGAGGGCGGAATAAGGCGCTCTGAGGGCGGCAAAATGCTTTCCGAGGGTGGTATGATGCCTTCTTCCAAGAGTGGCATAATGCGCTCTGAGGGTGGCATCATGCGCTCTGAGGGTGGCAGGATGCCTTCCCAGGGCGGTATATTGTGCTCTGAGGGCGGCATAATGTGCTCTGAGGGCGGCAAGATGCCTTCAGAGGGCGTCAAGACATCTTCCGAGGGCGGCATTATGCACTCCGAGGGAAAGTTTCAGGAAGATTCTATCAATACTTGTCTTGCTTATTACCACCAAACCGCAATTTTGTCAACATATTTTATTCTTACCAATATATTACAAAATTATGAGGGACATTTCTAGCAAAAAAAATCGCATGTGAAAGTTGTCCAGTTTTAAAAAACTTTCAGAATCTTTGAGAAACTTTTCAGCGCAACTATCCTTCATGAAAACGGCTATTGCCATGCAATTTGGTTTGGATATTTTCCATATATGGATCTCCAACATATATTCCGCTTTGTTGAACATGTTTCAAAATGTTGATTTTGATCTAATTTATTTTTATTCTTTGGGTCAAAAACCAAAATTGTCAAACATCCGAAATAGCAATTGTGTAGATCTTGTTATTACAAGCGAGCGCGAAGCGCTCGCTCGCCTTTCCGTGGCATATGGGAAAAATCTGAATATGAGCGGCCCGGCCTGGCCCGACCCGTGGCGATGCTTTTGAGAAGCTCATATCTCTGCAACCACACGTCCGATTAACAAGCTGACTTCTTTGCTGATCAGCCCCATCCAACCTACCCTGTTTGAGACCATTGCCGACTCATGTGGATGCCTACCACTGCGCGTGGCTCGTGCTGCGTGAGGGGTGTTGAAAAGCGTTTTCTCGCAAAAACTCTGCAACGGCTGAGACGATTGTATGCAAATTTGGTGTGTGGTTAGGGACCCCTCAGACGCCAATTTTCCACAAGTCAGGGGTGGGGTGCCTCTGCACGTGCGCACGTGCACACCCCCATTCTATATCTATGGGGGTGTACCCCCATTCTATATCGAGCAGGCGTGAGTTTCTGTGTGGGGAGATGGCGTCTGGTGGCCACCGTCGCTTCTGGCCGACCTTCAAGAGGTTTGCCGTTGCAACCTCGCCGCCGGCCGGGAGCGCATCTGTGGCGAGCCCTGAGAACGCCGAAACGGCTGCGGACGAGCTCAACCGCCATTTCTCATCCGTGGGAACCCGCATCGCCACCGACCTGCGGAGCGCAGTCATCGACGGCAGCAAGAGGCCCAGACCACCCACCGTCTGCGCAGCCAGCTTCTCCTTCCGACCGGCGACGCTTCCGGAGCTCTCCCGGTGCATCCGACGTATGCGCGCGTCGCGAGCTGTTGGTCTGGACGAGGTGCCACTTCAGGCTGTGCGCGAGTGTTTCCCAGTTATCGGCCCACATCTGCTAAAACTTATAAATATGTCAATCGTCACCGAAGTGTTCCCCGATAGCTGGAAAACTGCATGTATTGTTCCCATCCCAAAGTCACGTGACCCTGCCGTTCCGTCCGATTATAGACCGATTTCTTTGCTTAGTGTTTTGTCTAAAATTTTAGAAAAAGTAATTTGTACACAACTGACCGAGTTTTTAAACATCACAGGGCTTCTGCATTCATCCCAATATGCATACAGATCTCGCCATTCAACAGAGGACGCCGTGCTCGCCGCTGACGAGCGCCTGGTCACCAACATCGACGAAGGCCTTGTATCGTCGGTAACGACGATGGACCTCTCGAAGGCGTTCGACAGCGTCGACCACGGCCTCCTCCTCACAAAATTGTCATGGTATGGTGTAAATGACGCGGACTGGTTTAGGAGTTATTTGAGCGGCCGAAGGCAGATGGTGCGTGGTGGACGGTTGACTTGTCCCGTGACTTGTGGTGTGCCCCAGGGCTCGATTATTGGTCCAGTCTTGTTCATTTTGTTCTCAAACGATTTATATGGATATTTGACCCATGGCCGCCTCATCTCCTACGCTGACGACACCGTGCACGTTGACTGCGCGTCCCCTGACGGACCTGGTCTCGCCGGGCTAAAAATTAGACTGGAGCTCACCTTGCGTGAGCTCCAGTCTTGGTTTGATTCTAACTCTCTCAAAATGAACGCGAAGAAAACTGCTTTCATGCTTGTTGGCTCAAAGAAAAATTTGGCAAAAACGGAAAAATTTCGGTTTGAATTAAATGGTTCCGAGGTGCAGGCCTCGACCAGCATCAAAATCCTCGGCGTCGTGGTGGACCGTGGTCTGTCATGGGACGCGCATGTCTCGAGTGTCTCCAAAAAATGTAATGGTATCCTCGTCTCTCTGTACAAAGTTCGGCATTACTTCACCTCAGAAGCCCTTAAAATTATAATTCAGGCGTACGTGTTCCCACATATCACGTACTGCCTGTGCGTGTGGGGAGGGGCGACCAAGGGTCAACTGGTCAAAATCCAAAAACTATAAACTTTGCCGCTCGTATCGTCACAGGACTCAACAAGCATGATCATATAACCCAGGCTCTAAATTCTTTAGGATGGCCGAAGATCGAGACCCTGGTGGCGCGCCGCGACGCCGTAAAGGTGTTTAAGGCGCTCAGAGAGGAGGGAGCGCCACCCGAGATACGCGCTATGTTCACCCCACGTGCCGCTGTTTCCACACGCGAGACGCGCGCCTCTGATCGAGGTAGCCTCCACCTGCACAAGTGCAGATTGACCGCCTCTCAGAAGGCTTTTTCGTATCGGGCTGCAGTTGTCTGGAACCGCCTGCCACCACAAGCTTGTGCCGCCCATTCATTGGATGGTTTTAAGACCGCTATGCGAAGTGTGATTTTACCGATGTAGTGTAGTGAAGTGTACTCGTTTTTATCGTATTTTGTATATTATTTGTAACACTGACATGAAACCAGAATAGCCACCTCGTGGATGGTTTTTAATACACTGATTGATTGATATCTCAAGAATGGTTGAGCCGATTGTGTTCAAATTTGGTGTGTGGTTAGGGACCTCTCATCCGCCAGTTTCCGACAAGTCAGGGGTGGGGTGCTTCTGCACGTGCGCACGTGCATACCCCTATTCTGTATCCCAGGAACGGCTGAGCCAATTGTGTTCGAATTTGGTGCATGGTTAGGGACCTCTCAGCCGCCGCCTTTCCACAAGTCAGGGGTGGGGTGGTTTTGCACGTGCGCACGTGCGCACCCCTATTCTATATCTATGGAACGGCAGAACCGATTGTGTTCAAATTTGGTGTGTGGTTAGAGACCTCTCAGCCCCCACTTTCACACGAGTCAAAGGTGGGTGCATCTGCACGTGCGCACGTGCGCACCCTTCTTTGTATCTCAAAAACTACTTGCCCGATCAAGTTGAAATTCCCCATACTTTTCCTTCGCGCTCGCTCGTTCATCGCCAACTACGGCGCCTTACTGGTTATATCTATTTTTAATTGGACGAAATTTGCTCATCTTTGCACGGAAAACGTACAATTGATTAAGGAGAAGGTATTCTAAGTTTTGCGTTGATTTTTCTTCTTTCAGAATTTGTCTGGCTTCCGCCAGCGCTTTATTAGTACAATAGATGCTTTTGATGAGCTCACACATACAGCCAACACACATCCAACACAGTCATCCAAACACAACACATGCACCCAACCCAATGCCCGCAGTACCTTCACATATCCCGTTTAAAGGGATATTGCCACCTCCGGAGGATTTCTAAAAAGCAACTTATATGAATGGTGGGGATCAACAATCATGTATGCTCAATCTCAAACTTGCTCCCGCAGCACCTAAAGCAGTGTATCGGCAAAGCATTTTGTATTTATTTCTGACTCCAAAACGTTGGTCCCAGCTGTGCTCAGTACTAGATTCATGATGGCCGCTCTCATCCAGTTTGGCTGTGGTATTGGCGCCCGCCCAAAGCCGAAGTGTACGAATTCGCCGAGACATGACTTTGAAAAGTCTATCTGTGTTATAAGGTATAGGTCACAACTCCTACGGTCCCAAAGTCGAGCCATATCAATTCTGGCTGTTTTATTATGAAAGAGGCTACGGTTGTTGAAAATATAATATACTGCATACTCTTTTTAATTTTAACCCTCGCCCTACGGGGGGGGGGGGGCTGACAGGCCCCCTGAGATTTGTCTTGAATAACTTTTTACACATGCGGCGCATTTTGCTGATTTTATTTTGGTAGCTGAGTTTACAACAATTATACGTAGGCTGTATTTTTTTTTAATTAGTTGAGTAATTTCAGAAATAATCAGGTTTTGATGACGTCATGTTGGTGGAAAAACGATAAATATGAGAAAAATAGTAGACAACTGAGTTTTAAAGGAAATTGCAAACGCAATTCACCATAGATACAAAATTGCATTCTCTTTAAAATGGCAATCTAGAATTGTCCACATTTTGGGTTTTTGACCCTTAAAACAAAAATAAAACTGTTTTTTGTTGGGAAAAATCCCCACAAAATCAAAATTTTCAAAGATTTGAGAAAAACCGGAATATATGTGAGATAACTGGGCATGGCAAACACCCATACCAAATTTCAAAGCAATATCCTTATTTTTGACGGAGTGATTGCTCCGTAAGTGTAAGCAACTGATGACGTCATTAAAAAAAAGAAGATTTTTTTTTGACAAGATACCAACAAATAATTACCTTTTCTGTATTTCTAAGCCAAAACTAGTCTAGGAACATGCCTTTTTATTTACATTTATCAACTTCTAATTTTCAGATTTTCTGATGAGCAAAATCGCTGTTTTGGACGTGGTAAATCCGAGGTCATTCACTTGACCTGGAAGTTCACCCGTTGACTTGAAACCTCGCATACTGTTAGATTCCTCTCATGGCAGGCAACATGCTGGTTCTTACCGCATTGCTCTAAGTTGCTTGGTTTGGAAGTTAACATGGGGGGGGGGGGTCTGTCAGGCCCCTCTCCGTAGGGCGAAGGTGAAAAAAGCTCCTGTAGGGCGAGGGTTAAAGTGCACTGACGGAATGGTGATGTTGAGTTTGCAACAAGCAAAAGAAAATAACAGTTGGCAAAGAAGTGATTATAAATGGTGATGTGGCGACTCCAATTTTACGAATGCTTGGCAAGCATGAGTGGTGCAAATGTATTTTTTGATCTAATGGGGGGAGTTTCGGGAATACAATTTTGCAGGTGAAATCGGACACGCTTAATCGACCGATACACACCAAAAACTCCATATTGGCCTGCGAAGTGGCAATGTCCCTTTAAACGGTAACGGCAACGCAAACTACCCGCCGAGCCGTTCGCCGCTCCGAGTGCCGACGGTCATGGGAGCCACTATCCAATCGATATACTGCCACTCTCGTCCATTAACAAGACCTATCCTACTTTATATTGTTCTAGATTCTTTTGTTGCTTTGCTATAATGAGTTCTGCCTGTGCATATCTGGAAATTATCCCCGTTAGGCATGAGATTCGAGGTTCATGAGTTGCATCATTGGTACTTAGTTTACTATTGACGATATACTGCTTTGTTATCAGCAAAATTAAGTTAACTATATTGGCGGTGCTGTTGGGTACCAAAATATCACCGATTGATATGTGATAAAGTCACTCTGTAATCCGAATTTGTATTTGAGTTTAGTAAGTATTTAATTCCAAATCGGTTTTACGTCTGCACATTCATAAAATAAGTGTTAAAAATAATCCACTTAGAAACATTTACGACACAGCGGACTCCCAACGACGGCTCTGGTACCTAAGTACTTCTTTGTGGGAACGTAGCTATTAATAATTCTGAAATGTAGCGCTTGTAGCGGCGTTGAATTTGTGCACTTATCAACGGTAATTCGTATACTTTCCGCCACCATTGCGGGCGAACGCCATATAATACGCCCATCTGCTTACGGCAGTTGGCTCACTGATTTCAATTACATTATTATAGAACTGGCGACTTTTGCGTTGATAGCGCTGTTGGTTTTTGAGCTATTGCAAAAATTCGTCAGGGAGGCAACATTTGTCCCTTTCCCCGATCAATGGCTGGTTAAATTCATGAGTTAATTTTAGTGCTGAGCTAAGCCCGCTGAGCCCGGCCGACGGCGGCGGCGGCGGCGACGGCGAAGCGGCACCCATGACGCTCGGCCCTGGCCTTGGGGGGGGGGGGGGGGGGGTTGGAGGCAACCCGCGGGTCATCGGCGTGATGTATTTATAGAGCACCGCGCCGGATACTCCTCAGTGTAGTCCTCTCGTCTGCTCTGCCGAGGTACTCCAGTTCGCTCAGGTGAGTCATGTGTAACAATCTGATGTCGAATTTTAAGAATCCATGACATGACTTAGCTATCAAGCACCAGATCGTTAGTTACAAACAGAGCTTAACCTTATGTCATCAGTATTTTATCGCAACTATTCTAGGTGTACGGTAAAATATTGTTTTATAATTATTATATTACGCTTGTTCTAAAAAATACTTACGCGTTGCAGAGTTGGAGAGTTGAGAAGAGGCGCAATATTACATTGCTAACTGCTAGCAAAGGTAGACGAAATATCCACTTAAAAGTGACATTCACGTCAAACGGTCAACAACCATGAGACATAACATACATTTTATCCCATTAAATTTGCCGAAAAATCTACAACGATTACAAAATACAACGATTTTTCTCGTTTCCAACAACATCAGATCTTCACACGTTTGATTGTCCAGTGCGACTGCTCTATCAATCTGTTCTAACGTCTGTATCTGCCTGCTGTCAACAGCGATGAACGCCCACCTGCTCCTCCTGACGGCCCTGCTGGCCTCGATTGCCTACGAGTGTTCCGCCATCGAGGGCATCTCGACCGGCACCGCGCTGGCTATCGGTATCGCCGCCGTCCTCGGCCTCAAGCTGGCCGGCGTGGCCGGCTTCGCCGTCGCGCGCTCGTTCGGCGGCCGGCGCGGAGGCCGCCGCTTCGGAGGCCGCCGGCACCGCGGCCGCCGCGCCGCCGCCGAGCTGACCGAGGACCAGGAGGAGGCCTACTTCCAGCTGGTGGAGAAGGTGGACTCGCTGGGCTGTGGCCTGCGCGTCGTCTGCGAACTGGAGGCCAAGGAGTACAGCCAGCTGCAGGCCGACGAGAAGATCATCCTATCGCTGTTCGGGTACGTACGGGAGATCAGAGGGCGATAATGCTGGGGTTTAGATGCGGTGTCCTTCTAGGGAAGGGTTGGCGCGAAGTCTGAAGCGGATCAGCTGGGCTCCGATGTTAGGTTGAGGCTGCACTGAAGTGAGCTTTATGCCCGTTTTGAAGGGTATTCTGCTCGCGGGAAAGACATGATATCATGTCGCGAGACAGACATGATATTGGTCATAAAACATGCTCACATCTTACTTTCGCATTACTTTGGAACATTCGGCCTTTCATTCCATCAATTATTACAGAATAATCTTCTCTGCCATCAATTCGTACACAACGCGCATCGTTCGGAATACTCGTTTGTTCATTTTCACATGGCTCTGGCCAATCTGACCTGTCCTGCCCTGACCTGCCCTGATCGACCTGCCCTGACCTGTCCTGACCTAAACTGATCTAGCTGACATGACCTGACCTGACCTCTCTCCGAAGCTCCCGGCCGCTGCCGCCGTCTTACAACGCTCTGACCGGCACCGCCTCCGGCAAGTACCAGCTGGCCGCGTTCGTCGGCGCCCAGAAGAAGGACGCCAAGCGGTGCTTGCAGCTGTTCGGCAAGTGCCCGTTCACGAGCGAGCAGCTGATGGCTGCCCTGCGGGCGGCGCCCGGCGGCCAGTAAGGCGGCGGGGGCACGGCCAAGCTCCGCTGTCAGCCAGCGGCGGTGGCCGTGTCGCCGGGAGGGACCGAGTCAAGCAGCATGTGTCGACATTTGAGTGCTTGCCTCGGTGCGCAGTTGCACAGAGGTACACTCATCCTTCGCGCGTCATTCCATGTCATGTTCTCAAAGTATATCCGTACCGTGTTATATCCATGCTCATCCGGCCGTGTTAGATTCGCAGAGGCGCGCGGTGGTTTGCGCGCCTCGTCGCGATTGAACTGAGTCGGAGGCTGTCCTCATCTCCGTGAACAAATAATACACCTAAGCGAAACGACACCACGGTGATTTTGACGAAAAGGTGCAACAAGTAGACCAACAGGGAAGTGTTTTAAATGCATGAACAGATTTAAATGGGTTCGTTCATTCACCTGGAGTGGCATAGCTTCTCTGCGAGACCGATAATAGGAATATTATGAATTTGGTCTTCCAAAATTCCCCAATGAAATCCTAACAGATAGGTCAGGAGCCAGGAGTCTTGGCTTGACGAATGCGAACACAACCTTGGTTTTCCATGTTTCATGGTAGGTCGCGTCGTTTCTGTGGCGCCACCATCGCGAACATGGCGGACGAAGGCGCGGAAGGGCCGCGTAAGAAGATCAAAGGCGCGGAAATAGGCCTACTTACGGGGTTTGATATCTGGCATTGTCTGCCCTCAGACCAGGAGCCGCCCTCAGCTTAGGTGCCGCTTCTGGCCAGGTGCCGTCCTCAGGTCATATGCCGCCCTCAGGCCAGATGCCGCCCTCTGGTCAGGTGCCACCCTCAAGCCAGGTCCCGCCCTCAAACTAGGTGCCGCCCTCAGGCCAGGTCCCGCCCTCAGGTCACGTTCCGCCCTCTGGCGAGGCACCGCCCTCAGGTCATATGCCGCTCTCATGTATGGTGCCGTCCCCTGGCCATGTGACGCCCCTAGCCATGTGCCGCCCAAGAGCCAGGTGCCACCATCAGGTCCAGTGCCGCCCTCAGACCAGGTGCCGTCATCAGAGAAGGTGCGCCCTCAGGCCAGATGCCGCTTTCATGCCAGATGCCGCCCTTGGAGCAGGAACCGCCCTCAGACCAGGTGCCACCTCAGACAAGGTGCCGCCTTTAGGTCAGGTGACGCCCTCAGATCAAGTGCCGCCCTCCGTCTAGGTGCCGCCCTCAGATCAGTTGCCGCCCCCAAGCCGGGTGCCGTCGCCTCCAGGACAGGTCCTGTCTTCAGACCTGACGCTTCCATCAACTTAGGTGCCGTCCTCAAGCCAGGTGTCGCACTCAGGTTTGGCGCCACCTCTAGGCTAGGCGCCCCTGACTTGGTGCTGCCCTCAGGCCAGGTGCCGCTTCCAGGCTAGGTATCGGCTCGAGCGTCATGACTTTCACAAGTTTTCTCCGCAGCAGGATCGTTGGGGTAGCGTCCGAAGGCGCTGCCAGATCCTTCTTTGGCGATTACAAGTGTCACTCATGGGAGACAAGAATAACAATAGTTTCAATGATGCTATTCCTTCAATAGGCAGAATGAGTATATCACTCTGGACGTGGCAGGGGCTGCCCTAAATGGCTTTCCCGCTAGCGAAAAGTTGTATGCCGAGTCGGGGAAGTTCCTGGACTTACGGTACAGTGCTGTCAGCTAAAACTGAGCGCATTTTTATTTGGTTCAAACCTTAAGTTCGAATGTGTTTCTGGTATCGGGTTCCTTCGCTAAGCAGAGCTGTTTGATGGGACCATGGTCCATGCAAACCATCATCCGATCGTGAAATATTTGCTTACAGGCGGAATTTAAAGTAGAATGCTTTACGTATCACAAACCTTCAGCACGGTCATCACCAAACACCGACTTCATCTGGCTCAGGCCGCTGCAACCGACGCAAGTCATCCCAGTCAAGGGTAAATAGGACGGGTTAGCACAAGTCGTGGCGCCAGCCCCACATCAACTCTAACATCTCTCCTTGCCATCTCTCCTTGATGCGAGAAGTCAGGCGGGCGCGATTGTCAAATGCGCTACGGGGAAGGACTTCAATAAGCGCCGCGAACACTTGGTTACGATGCAATTGGGACGAGAGGCATCTCTCCGTCTTTATTGTCTACCACTTCCATCAGACCAGTCTGGTTATTAATTCAATTGTTTTGGAACGATTCAATCACGATTCATTTTGGAACCTGCATGATTCAATCAACGTTCGATTCATGAACTTTTTTAGAATTGGTTCTTTCTGATTCAAATAATCAATTAGTATTTTTTATCGATTTACGCTTGATTCAACATTTAAATATAGGTATATGTTGAATTTATGTAAAATAAATAGAAATGGAAACATACATATGTATGATTATTAAAACATTGTTACAGCAGCAATATTTCAGTATAAATGAATGTAGTCACTGGGACTGCATTGTATTTGGACAATTTACCATGTGCACTTGATTCGTTAAGAACCGTTAAATCTTTTGATTCATTCAGCCTTGATTCCATGCAGGTTTTGATTCAATCATGATTCATGCAACAAAAGATCTGGTGGTGAATCGATTATTATTTTTGTTTATGAAATTTTGATTGAACGACTGCAATCGATTCAATCAGAGTCGAATGCATAACGGGTGGCCCCCAGGCGACGCCCATGGTTAAAAGTACTCAGGTATAAAGGTCCGGACTATTGAACAGGAGCTGCCTCGAAAGCCAGAAGAAAACCTTTATATCATGGTGTCTTTAAAACTGAGGCACCTCTGACTTCTGGGCCAAGAAGGTTCCTGCGTCGATCGTGCTAATTAAGTGGAGAAACCGATCGGAAAGAGGACTGAATATATTTTTACAGACCAGAGACAGCGAGCATTTCGGCAGACCGGGGAGAGGTTCGGGTGAATTTCAGCAAGCCGAAAAATGGGCCGGCAGGGTGGATTTTTGGTAGGCTAAAGATAGGGATGAGTGGTTTTCGACTTGCCGGAGAGAGAGAGGGGTGGATGGGTTTTAGTAGGACGAAGAGAGAGTTAGGTAGATTTCGGCTGGTCAGAGAGGAGAGAGGGGGTGGGGAGATTTCGGCAGGCTAGGGAGAGGGGGTATATTTCGTCAGGCCAGAGTGAGAGGTAAGTGACCTAGCCGTGACAGATCTCTGTGTACAAATTAATAATACACCTCAGGGAAACGAAACTACGGTGATTTTGGCGAAAAGGTGCACCCGGTGAACCAACAGGGAAGTGTTTTAACCAAGGTTCATAAGAATAAGGTTGCGCATTTAGTCATGTGATCAAAATGGGCACCAGAGTAGGGGATCTAAACCGAAGAAGAACATCTCAAGGCAAGTAGCACACCTATGCATGCACACTACATGCCCGTAACTGAAATAAAATAGATTATTACAAAAATCACCATTTTAGTCAAAGAAAATATTTAAAAATCCATAACTGATTGTATTTAGATAAAATGAAGAAGATTTATCAAACAGCATGTCGTATGCAAAAAGAAAAGGTTGCATTCTTGAAATATTCGGATTGTTTACTTTCGCCACTTTTATCACAGCTAGAGTTGAGGAGATCTACCGGTCGGAGACTTGCGCCAGTTTTGTCACGTTGTGGCTCCCAGCTTCCCATAAAGAAAGTCGCAAAAATAATGAATAACAGGCATAAAATATATTTCTTTTGGACTCAATAGATATCTCATCTTATTCTTCTTAGCGTGAAATAAAACAAATTTAGAATCCCAGCATGAAAATAATGAAAATATGCTTAGTTCCGCGACCAAAAAAATACTCGTAGCCGTTGCGTGTTAAATTAAAAGAAGAAAACATTGTAAACATCCCAGGCCGAAATGCAGTCACGTGATGTCCCACACCTGGTTTTAACCCTCGCCCTACGGGGACCGTTTCTCACCTTCCCCCTACGGGCGGGGGGGGGGGGGGGGAGGGGGCTGATATGGCTCCCATGTTAACTTCCAAGCCAAGCATCATAGAGCAATTCAGTAAGAACCAGCATGTTGCCTGTCATGACAGAAATCTAACAATATGCGATTTGTAGGTTTCAGGTCAACGGGTGACCTTCCAGGTCAAGTGAATGACCTAAGATCGACCTCGTCCAAAAATAGCGATTTTGCTCTGTCCGTCGCCATTACCAAAGTTATGAGTATAAAACGATTTGGTTAGCGTTCAAATGTTGGTCGTTGTATTAGCTATTTGGCAATATATCTATTTTTAGGTCTGGGCTAGTTAATGACCTCTTAGGCCACGCAAATCGTCACCATAGATGATAATTGCTATGCGTTTTGCATTAGAGCACATGTACAGGACGCTTAGTATAACTTCCGAACCGAGAGAGATAGAGAGACACCGTAAAAAGTAACGTGTTGCCTGTCACATGGTAAATCCAAAGGCATCCCATTTTGAGTATTTAGGTCAACTGGTGACCTTTGGGGTCAGGTCAATGGCTCTTTGGGTCTGACATGACCTTGACAGAAAGGTCATAGGTCACAATCTAATGGTCGTATACACTTAACATTTTGCTAGAATACGAATAATTGTTGTAAACTCAGCTACTGCAAATTTCAGTAAGATGCGCTGCACGTGTAAATGTTATTCAAGAAAAACCTCAGGGGGGGGGGGGGGGGGGGCAGTCAGCCCCCCTCCGTGGGGTGAGGGTTAACCCTCGCCAGTGCAGGGGGGGTGGGGGGGGGGGGGGGGGTGATGCAACCCCTCTCGGGTTTTCGGGAATAACTCACGTAAATATGAACCAATCGCGATGAAACTTTCAGTGCCCTACTTGCCAACAATTTGACACATATCTTACAATTATATGGCAAAAGGAAAAATATGAGATTATGATAGGTCAACCGAGAATGACGTCAGAGTGACGTCATGGTCTTCGGTTTTTGTTGCAAAATAATGGTTTGCGGGAAACGCTGTCAAAGTTACGATGTTTAAGATAAACTCAATTATCTTACATTAAATTACTGACAATAGATCGGGCTATCAAACTGCTATCTCGGATTTTTGAGTTTTTTTTTATTCAACATTTTGAGAAATCCAAATACATTTTTTTTGTTTTTACAAAATTTTAAAGAAAAATCAGAATTATCCAAAAAACGGAATATGTGTGATCTAAACGTATGCGGTTAATATGTGTACCAAATTTAAAGTCTATATCTTTAAAAATGACCGAGTTATGACCTTTAAATGACAAAAAATGGACCACTTCTCACAGCATTACTATGCATAAAAAACGCATTTCCATTTTTGCTTTTTACTTCTATTTATATGGAACAAACAATGTTCTAAGGTCATTTTTCGCGTTCTAGACGAAAACACACCCATAAACATGTGTTACAACGCCTAATGACCCTAATCTGCAGTTTGACCTCGTGACCTCGGATGACCTTGACCTGGCCCAAGGTCATAAACCGCTAAGAAAGGTACTTAGAAGTGTCAGACACACGAATCATACCAATTTATCGACAGCTTATGCGTTTAATATCGCAATTTTGCGCGACAATTCCATCCATCGAGACCTTTGGACACGGTCAAACATTTTGTACTTGACCTGACCTGTGACGTCATCCGTGACCTCGAGGTCAACAATATTATGTTTCCCTCGATAAATTTTCCAGGGCTATCGAATGCCGTTTGAATTTTTACATTCAGTTTAGTAGTTCCGGAGATCAGAGGGGGGGGGGAAATAGCCCCCCAGTAAGTCGCGTTATGAAATATACCCCAGTAACTCGCGGGTTAACTTGGATTTATACGCATTTACAATTTGGTTGAGTTTTGGATCATTGACGTGACCTCAGAGCTTACCTAATGACCTAGGACCTTCAAATCTGGTATCAATGGCTTCCGCTCGTGACAAGCAACACGCTCGTTTTTGAATCGAAGCTCTAGCCCAATTAGGGTCGAAACACTAAGTGGGGGGGGGGAGTCGTACCCCCCCCCCTCCCCCTACACGGTCAGGCACTGATCGGACGCTGCACTGGTGAGGGTTAAATGCATGAACTTATGGTAATGGGTTCGTTCATCCGCCTTCAGCGTCACAGGTTTACGAGCGACGCCGTCTGCAGGAGATCCATTCTACCTGGCCCTGAGCCACTCGGGCCTCCACCATTCCCCTGAAATAGAACCTCGTACCGGGCCGGAATTACAGGTTTTACTTTCCATTGAAGCCGCCTCCATCATACCGCGCCAGTTTCTCTGCGCGGCCGAGAGCTGGTATATGATAAATTATCGTCTTGCAAAATTCCACAATGATATCCTTCTAGATAGGTCAGGAGCCAGGAGACCATGCGCTTGACGAATGCGAACACAATTTTGGTTTTCTATGTTTCATGACAGGTCGCTGCGTCTCTGTGGCAACATGGTGGCGCCACCGTTGCGAACATGGCGGACGTGTTTTAGGTGCTCCCGTAAATTTACCCGATTGAAGTGCATCCAACCATCTAGTGACTCCTGGTGAGCTTCACGACACCACTGAGGTGTTGCTGGTGCTGTTGATCTAAGTTGATCTCTGCTGTTCAGACGTTTTGGGACTGCATTTGCCTGTTTTTAACCTATCGTGTTGATTCATGAGAGGGTGTTTGTCTGCCGCTGGCTCAAGATGTCTGCCGGACACTTCTTGGTCTCACCGCGCTGGCGAAGGTTTAGCACCGCTTTCATTACCGAAGCGGTCTGTGCTGGCTTGGAGGAATGGGTAGTGGGCTGAAGTCTGTCGTGGGAGGAGCGAGATCCAACCGGAACGGTCGCGGAACCTTTTTTCACGGCCGCCTTGTGGTTGCTGCTACTAGCGGTGTCGGGGGTCCTAGTACTAGTACCAGAAGTCAGTTTTTTTTTCCGACGGCCTCGACGGATGAATTAATACGCGGGAAAATGTCTAGGAAGCGATATGTTTCAAGATACGTTTTATAGTTTTAGAACTGCGGTTGTGTATTATGTTTGATATGTGTCATAGAAATCTATGTTTTTTTTTGGCGGGGGATGGGTGAGTGGTTGGGTGTGGTGCGTTGGGTCATATTGTATGTATGTATGTATTTAACGTGTTCGTATTTATATAGCTGCTGGTGTTTGTCTTTTGTGCTTTTAGCTTTTAGGTGTTTTTCATTTTGTCTTGTTGGACTTTTAGTACGTTTTAGTTCCCGTGACTTCGCCTGTAATTGGGGTTTCCCGTCGGCGATCTTATGAATAAACAACAAACAACAAACTATTCCCGCGAATCATTATAAGCTGCATTTTGAAAAGAAAGCCCAGAAATTAGCAGTCACACCATAGCAGCAAATGAGTCAAGCCGCGTCCTTATCCGTGACGATACGCGCTGCGCGGCTGGTACACATTCCCCACCCGAAATAATTACCCCGATACTGCCGAGTCATGACGACCAAGACGTCCTGCAGAACAAAAAAATCAGCCGGATCGATCCCAGAATCACAGCTCGATACCAACTGACCCCCGCCATCCAACACATGCCCCGGTAGTGCCCCGTCACGACAAATTCTCAGTAGGCCATGGCGCGTGCTCTGCGCTCCGGGCCCATGCCTCTGACGTGTGAACGGGCCCCGGTCCTACCCCAACACCCGGCCAGAGCTGTTACAACGGCATCAGACCATGGCGCCGAGCCCCGGGCAGCCAGCCATGAGTCGGCACATCCCACCGCCGAGCCTGGCTGGCGGCGGGGCGGCACGCATGACGCCCGGCCCTGGCCTGGGGGGGGGGGGGGGGGTCATCGGCGAGATGTATTCATAGAGCACCGCGCCGGATACTCCTCAGTGTAGTCCTCTCGTCTGCTCTGCCGAGGTACTCCAGTTCGCTCAGGTAAGTCATTGACTGCCGAATGGTGTCCATTCCTAGGAGTTCGTGATTTAGCCATGAAGGCCAAAATATTTTAGATCGAAACATATCTTAATCCATTGTAACATGTTTAACGCTGTTTGTAAATATTCCAACGTGTTTTACAAGAAGCGCGACTTTGCATTTTATCTGCTATACATTCTAGCAAAAAGTATTCACATATAAATGTCGTTCACATCAGATAATACAAAAAACACATGAACTTAGTTTCTGCCAACAAAACCCCGAACATACCTTAATCGATTTTTGTGTTTCCTAAAACTTCACCCCTGAGACTGAGTCTAACGTCTGTATCTGCCTGCTGTCAACAGCGATGAACGCCCACCTGCTCCTCCTGACGGCCCTGCTGGCCTCGATGGCCTACGAGTGTTCGGCCATCGAGGGCATCTCGACCGGCACCGCGCTGGCTATCGGTATCGCCGCCGTCCTCGGCCTCAAGCTGGCCGGTTTGGCCGGCTTCGCCGTCGCGCGCTCGTTCGGCGGCCGGCGCGGCGGCGGACGGCGCGGAGGACGCCGCTTCGGAGGCCGCCGGCACCGCGGCCGCCGCGCCGCCGCCGAGCTGACCGAGGACCAGGAGGAGGCCTACTTCCAGCTGGTGGGGAAGGTGGACTCACTGGGCTGCGGCCTGCGCGTCGTCTGCGAACTGGAGGCCAAGGAGTACAGCCAGCTGCAGGCCGACGAGAGGATCATCCTATCGCTGTTCGGGTACGTACGGGAGATCAGAGGGCGATAATGCTGGGGTTTAGATGCGGTGTCCTTCTGGGGAAGGGTCGGGGTGAAGTCTGAAGCGGATCAGCTGGGCTCCGATGTTAGGTCGAGGCTGCACTGAAGTGAGCTTTATGCCCGTTTTTAAGGGTATTCTGCTCGCGAGACAGACATGATATTGGTCATAAAACATGTTCACATCTTACTTTCGCATTATTTTGGAACATTCGGCCTTTCATTCCATCAAGGATTACATAATAATCTTCTCTGTCATCAATTCGTACACAGCGCGCATCGTTCGGAATACTCGTGTGTTCATTTGCACATGGCTCTGGCCAATCGGACCTGTCCTGCCCTGACCTGCCCTGATCGACCTGCCCTGACCTGTCCTGACCTAAACTGATCTACCTGACATGACCTGACCTGACCTCTCTCCGCAGCTCCCGGCCACTGCCGCCGTCTTACAACGATCTGACCGGCACCGCCTCCGGCAAGTACCAGCTGGCCGCGTTCGTCGGCGCCGAGAAGAAGGACGCCAAGCGGTGCTCGCAGCTGTTCGGCAAGTGCCCGTTCACGAGCGAGCAGCTGATGGCTGCCCTGCGGGCGGCGCCCGGCGGCCAGTAAGGCGGCGGGGGCACGGCCAAGCTCCGCTGTCAGCCAGCGGCGGTGGCCGTGTCGCCGGGAGGGGACCGAGTCAAGCAGCATGTGTCGACATTTGAGTGCTTGCCTCGGTGCGCAGTGGCACAGAGGTACACTCATCCTTCGCGCGCGTCATTCCATGTCATGTTCTCAGAGTATATCCGTACCGTGTTATATCCACGCTCATCCGGCCGTGTTAGATTCGCAGAGGCGCGCGGTGGTTTGCGCGCCTCGTCGCGATTGAACTGAGTCGGAGGCTGTCCTCATCTCCGTGTACAAATAATACACCTAAGCGAAACGACACTACGGTGATGTACGGTGCGCAACAAGTAGACCACTACGGTGCGCAGCAAGTAGACCAACAGGGAAGTGTTTTAAATGCATGAACAGATTTAAATGGGTTCGTTCATTCACCTGGAGCGGCACAGCTTCTCTGCGAGACCGATAACAGGAATATTATGAATTTGGTCTTCAAAAATTCCACAATGAAATCCTAACAGATAGGTCAGGAGCCAGGAGTCTTGGCTTGACGAATGCGAACACAACCTTGGTTTTCCATGTTTCATGGTAGGTCGCGTCGTTTCTGTGGCGCCACCATCGCGAGCATGGCGGACGAAGGCGCGGAAGGGCCGCGTAAGAAGATCAAAGGCGCGGAAATAGGCCTACTTACGGGGTTTGATATCTGACATTGTCTGCCCTCAGACCAGGAGCCGCCCTCAGCTTAGGTGCCGCTTCTGGCCAGGTACCGTCCTCAGGTCATGTGCCGCCCTCAGGCCAGATACCGCCCTCTGGTCAGGTGCCACCCTCAAGCCAGGTGCCGCCCTCAGGCCAGATCCCGCCCTCAGGTCACGTGCCGCCCTCTGGCGAGGCATCGCCCTCAGGTCATATGCCGCTCTCATGTATGGTGCCGCCCCCTTGGCCATATGACGCCCCTAGCCATGTGCCGCCCCAGGACCAGGTGCCACCCCCAGGTCAAGTACCACCCTCAGACCAGGTGACGTCATCAGAGAAGGTGCGCCCTCAGGGCAGATGCCGCTTTCATGCCAGATGCCGCCCTTAGAGCAGGAACCGCCCTCAGACCATGTGCCACCTCAGGCAAGGTGCTGCCTTTAGGTCAGGTGACGCCCTCAGATCAAGTGCCGCCCTCCGTCTAGGTGACGCCCTCAGATCAGTTGCCGCCCCCAAGCCGGGTGCCGTCGCCTCCAGGGCAGGTCCTGTCCTCAGACCTGACGCTTCCATCAACTTAGGTGCCGTCCTCAAGCCAGGTGTCGCCCTCAGGCTTGGCGCCACCTCCAGGCTAGGCGCCCCCTGACTAGGTACTGCCCTCAGGCCGGGTGCCGCTTCCAGGCTAGGTACCGGCTCGAGCGTCATGACTTTCACAAGTTTTCTCCGCAGCAGGATCGTTGGGATAACGTCAGAAGGCGCTGCTAGATCGTTCTTTGGCGATAACAAGTGTCACTCATGGGAGACAAGAATAACAATAGTTTCAATGATGTTTTTACTTCAATAGGCAGAATGAGTATATCACTCTGGACGAGGCAGGGGCTGCCCTAAATGGCTTTCCCGCTAACAAAAAGTTGTATGCCGAGTCGGGGAAGTTCCTGGACTTACGGTACGGTGCTGTCAGCTAAAGCTGAGCGCATTTTTTTTTATTTGGTTCAAACCTTAAGTTCGAATGTTTTTCTGGTGTCGGCGTCCTTCGCTAAGCAGAGCTGTTTGCTGGGACCATGGTCCATGCAAACAATCATCCGATCGCGAAATATTTGCTTACAGGCGGAATTTAAAGTAGAATGATGCTTTATGTATCACAAACCTTCAGCACGGTCCTCACCACGCACTGACTTCATCTGACGCAGGCCGCTGCAACCAACACAGGTCATCCCAGTCAAGGGTAACTAGGACGAGTTAGCACAAGTCGTGGCGCCAGCCCAACATCAACTCGAACATCTCTTGCCATCTCTCCTTGATGCGAGAAGAAGTGAGGCGGGCGCGATTGTCAAATGCCCTACGGGGAAGGACTTCAACAAGCACCGCAAATACTTGGTTATAATGCAATTTGGACGAGAGGCTTCTCTCCGTCTTTATTGTCTTCCACTTCCATCAGACCAGTCTGGTTATTAACTCAACTGTTTTGGAACAATTTAATCACGATTCATTTTGGAACCTGAATGATTCAATCACCGTTCGATTCATGTTTTTTTTAGAATTGGTTCTTTCCAATTCAAATAATCAATTAGTATTTTTAATCGATTCACGTTTGATTCAACATTTAAATATAGGTATATGTTGAATTTATGTAAAATCAATAGAAATGGAAACATACATATAGAAACATACATAAGAGATAGTTAGGTAGATCATTCAAACATTGTTACAGCAATAATATTTCAGTATAAATTAATGTAGTCACTGGGACTGCATTGTATTTGGACAATTTACCATGTGCACTTGAATTGTTAAGAACCGTTAAATCTTTTGATTCATTCAGCCTTGATTCCATGCAGGTTTTGATTCAATCATGATTCATGCAACAAAATATCTGGTGGTGAATCGATTATTTTATTTATTTAAGAAATGTTGATTGAACTGCTGCAATCGATTCAATCAGAGTCGAATCAATAACGGATGGCCCCCAGGCGACGCCCATGGTTAAAAGTACTCAGGTATAAAGGTCCGGACTATTGAACCGGAGCTGCCTCGAAAGCCAGAAGAAAACCTTGAGATCATTGTGTCTTTAAAACTGAGGAACCTCTGACTTCTGAGCCAAGACGCCTCTTGCGTCGATCGTGCTAATTAAGTGGAGAAACAGATCGGAGAGAGGACTGAATATATTTGTATAGGCCAGAGACAGCGTGCATTTCGGCAGACCGGGGAGAGGTTCGGGTGAATTTCGGCAAGCCGAAAAATGGGCAGGCAGGGTGGATTTTTGGTAAGCTAAGGATAGGGATGAGAGGTTTTCGACTGGCCGGAGAGAGAGGGTTGGATGGGTTTCAGTAGGACGAATAGAGGGTTAGGTAGATTTCTGCTGGTCAGATAGGAGAGAGGGGTGGGGAAGATTTTGGCAGGCTAGGGAGAAGGAGTATATTTCGGCAGGTCAGAGTGAGAGGTAAGTGACCAAGCCGTGACAGATCGCTGTGTACAAATTAATAATACACCTCAGGGAAACGACACTACGGTGATTTTGTCGAAAAGGCAGCAGGTGAACCAACATGGAAGTGTTTTAACCAAGGTTCATATAGATAAGGTTGCGCATTTAGTCATGTGATCAAAATGGGCACCAGAGTAGGGGATCTAAACCGAAGAAGAACATCTCAAGGCAAGTAGCACACCTATGCATGCACACTACATGCCCGTAACTGAAATGAAATAGATTATTACAAAAATCACCATTTTAGTCCAAGAAAATATTTAAAAATCCACAACTGATTGTATTTAGATAAAATGAAGAAGATTTATCAAACAGCATGTCGTATGCAAAAAGAAAAGGTTCTTGAAATATTCGGATTGTTTACTTTCGCCAGTTTTATCACAGCTAGAGTTGAGGAGATCTACCGGTCGGAGACTTGCGCCAGTTTTGTCACGTTGTGGCTCCCAGCTTCCCATAAAGAAAGCCGCAAAAATAATAAATAACAGGCATAATATATATTTCTTTTGGACTCAATAGATATCTCATCTTATTCTTCTTAGCGTGAAATAAAACGAATTTAGAATCCCAGCATGAAAATAATGAAAATATGCTTAGTTCCGCGACCAAAAAAATAGTCGTAGCCGTTGCGTGTTAAATTAAAAGAAGAAAACATTGTAAACATCCCAGGCCGAAATGCAGTCACGTGATGTCCCACACCTGGTTTTAACCCTCGCCCTACGGGGACCGTTTCTCACCTTCCCCCTACGGGGGGAGGGGGGCTGACATGGCTCCCATGTTAACTTCCAAGCCAAGCATCATAGAGCAATTCAGTAAGAACCAGCATGTTGCCTGTCATGACAGAAATCTAACAATATGCGATTTGTAGGTTTCAGGTCAACGGGTGACCTTCCAGGTCAAGTGAATGACCTAAGATCGACCTCGTCCAAAAATAGCGATTTTGCTCTGTCCGTCGCCATTACCAAAGTTATGAGTATAAAACGATTTGGTTAGCGTTCAAATGTTGGTCGTTGTATTAGCTATTTGGCAATATATCTATTTTTAGGTCTGGGCTAGTTAATGACCTCTTAGGCCACGCAAATCGTCACCATAAATGATAATTGCTATGCGTTTTGCATTAGAGCACATGTACAGGACGCTTAGTATAACTTCCGAACCGAGAGAGATAGAGAGACACCGTAAAAAGTAACGTGTTGCCTGTCACATGGTAAATCCAAAGGCATCCCATTTTGAGTATTTAGGTCAACTGGTGACCTTTGGGGTCAGGTCAATGGCTCTTTGGGTCTGACATGACCTTGACAGAAAGGTCATAGGTCACAATCTAATAGTCGTATACACTTAACATTTTGCTAGAATATGTATAATTGTTGTAAACTCAGCTACTGCAAATTTCAGTAAGATGCGCTGCACGTGTAAATGTTATGCAAGAAAAACCTCAGGGGGGGGGGGGGGGCAGTCAGCCCCCCTCCGTAGGGTGAGGGTTAACCCTCGCCAGTGCAGGGGGGTGGGGGGGGGGGGGGGTGATGCAACCCCTCTCGGGTTTTCGGGAATAACTCACGTAAATATGAACCAATCGCGATGAAACTTTCAGTACCCTACTTGCCAACAATTTGACACATATCTTACAATTATATGGCAAAAGGAAAAATATGAGATTATGATAGGTCAACCGAGAATGACGTCAGAGTGACGCCATGGTCTTCGGTTTTTATTGCAAAATAATGGTTTGCGGGAAACGCTGTCAAAGTTACGATGTTTAAGATAAACTCAATTATCTTACATTAAATTACTGACAATAGACCGGGCTATCAAACTGCTATCTCGGATTTTTGAGTTTTTTTTATTCAACATTTTGAGAAATCCAAATACATTTTTTTTTTTTAACAAAATTTTAAAGAAAAATCAGAATTATCCAAAAAACGGAATATGTGTGATCTAAACGTATGCGGTTAATATGTGTACCAAATTTAAAGTCTATATCTTTAAAAATGACCGAGTTATGACCTTTAAATGACAAAAATGGACCACTTCTCACAGCATTACTATGCATAAAAAACGCATTTCCATTTTTGCTTTTTACTTCTATTTATATGGAATAAACAATGTTCTAAGGTCATTTTTCGCGTTCTAGACGAAAACACACCCATAAACATGTGTTACAACGCCTAATGACCCTAATCTGCAGTTTGACCTCGTGACCTCGGATGACCTTGACCTGGCCCAAGGTCATAAACAGCTTAGAAAGGTACTTAGAAGTGTCAGACACACGAATCATACCAATTTATCGACAGCTTATGCGTTTAATATCGCAATTTTGCGCGACAATTCCATCCATCGAGACCTTTGGACACGGTCAAACATTTTGTACTTGACCTGACCTGTGACGTCATCCGTGACCTCGAGGTCAACAATATTATGTTTCCCTCGATAAATTTTCCAGGGCTATCGAATGCCGTTTGAATTTTTACATTCAGTTTAGTAGTTCCGGAGATCAGAGGGGGGGGGGGGGGAAATAGCCCCCCCCCAGTAAGTCGCGTTATGAAATATACCCCAGTAACTCGCGGGTTAACTTGGATTTATACGCATTTACAATTTGGTTGAGTTTTGGATCATTGACGTGACCTCAGAGCTTACCTAATGACCTAGGACCTTCAAATCTGGTATCAATGGCTTCCGCTCGTGACAAGCAACACGCTCGTTTTTGAATCGAAGCTCTAGCCCAATTAGGGTCGAAACACTAAGTGGGGGGGGGGGGGGAGTCGTACCCCCCCCCCCCCCCCCTCCCCCCTACACGGTCAGGCACTGATCGGACGCTGCACTGGCGAGGGTTAAATGCATGAACTTATGGTAATGGGTTCGTTCATCCGCCTTCAGCGTCACAGGTTTACGAGCGACGCCGTCTGCAGGAGATCCATTCTACCTGGCCCTGAGCCACTCGGGCCTCCACCATTCCCCTGAAATAGAACCTCGTACCGGGCCGGAATTACAGGTTTTACTTTCCATTGAAGCCGCCTCCATCATACCGCGCCAGTTTCTCTGCGCGGCCGAGAGCTGGTATATGATAAATTATCGTCTTGCAAAATTCCACAATGATATCCTTCTAGATAGGTCAGGAGCCAGGAGACCATGCGCTTGACGAATGCGAACACAATTTTGGTTTTCTATGTTTCATGACAGGTCGCTGCGTCTCTGTGGCAACATGGTGGCGCCACCGTTGCGAACATGGCGGACGTGTTTTAGTGCTCCCGTAAATTTACCCGATTGAAGTGCATCCAACCATCTAGTGACTGCTGGTGAGCTTCACGAGACCACTGAGGTGTTGCTGGTGCTGTTGATCTCAGTTGATTTCTGCTGTTCAGACGTTTTGGGACTGCATTTGCCTGTTTTTAACCTATCGTGTTGATTCATGAGAGGGTGTTTGTCTGCCGCTGGCTCAAGATGTCTGCCGGACACTTCTCGGTCTCACCGCGCTGGCGAAGGTTTAGCACCGCTGTCATTACCGAAGCGGTCTGTGCTGGCTTGGAGGAATGGGTAGTGGGCTGAAGTCTGTCGTGGGAGGAGCGAGATCCAACCTGAACGGTCGCGGAACCTTTTTTCACGGCCGCCTTGTGGTTGCTGCTACTAGCGGTGTCGGGGGTCCTAGTACTAGTACCAGAAGTCAGTTTTTTTTTCCGACGGCCTCGACGGATGAATTAATACGCGGGAAAATGTCTAGGAAGCGATATGTTTCAAGATACGTTTTATAGTTTTAGAACTGCGGTTGTGTATTATGTTTGATATGTGTCATAGAAATCTGTGTTTTTTTTGGCGGGGGATGGGTGAGTGGTTGGGTGTGGTGCGTTGGGTCATATTGTATGTATGTATGTATTTTAAGTGTTCGTATTTATATAGCTGCTGGTGTTTGTCTCTTGTGCTTTTAGCTTTTAGGTGTTTTTCATTTTGTCTTGTTGGACTTTTAGTACGTTTTAGTTCCCGTGACTTCGCCTGTAATTGGGGTTTCCCGTCGGCGATCTTATGAATAAACAACAAACAACAAACTATTCCCGCGAATCATTATAAGCTGCATTTTGAAAAGAAAGCCCAGAAATTAGCAGTCACACCATAGCAGCAAATGAGTCAAGCCGCGTCCTTATCCGTGACGATACGCGCTGCGCGGCTGGTACACATTCCCCACCCGAAATAATTACCCCGATACTGCCGAGTCATGACGACCAAGACGTCCTGCAGCAAAAAAATCAGCCCGATCGATCCCAGAATCACAGCTCGATACCAACTGACCCCCGCCATCCAACACATGCCCCGGTAGTGCCGCGTCACGACACATTCTCAGTAGGCCATGGCGCGTGCTCGGCGCTCCGGGCCCATGCCTCTGACGTGTGAACGGGCCCCGGTCCTACCCCAACACCCGGCCAGAGCTGTTACAACGGCGTCAGACCATGGCGCCGAGCCCCAGGCAGCCTGCCATGAGTCGGCACATCCCACCGCCGAGCCTGGCTGGCGGCGGGGCGGCACCCATGACGCCCGGCCCTGGCCTTGGGGGGGGGGGGGGGGGGGGGGGGGTCATCGGCGAGATATATTTATAGAGCACCGCGCCGGATACTCCTCAGTGTAGTCCTCTCGTCTGCTCTGCCGAGGTACTCCAGTTCGCTCAGGTAAGTCATTGACTGCCGAATGGTGTCCATTCCTAGGAGTTCGTGATTTAGCCATGAAGGCCCGAATCTCTTAGATCGAAACATATCTTAATCCATTGTAACATGTTTAACGCTGTTAAAAATATTTCAACGTGTCTTATAAGAAGCGCGGCTTTGCATTTTATCTGCTATAAATTCTAACTAAAAGTATTCACATATAAATGACGTTCACATCAGATAATACAAAAACACATGAGCTTAGTTTCTGCCAATAAAACCCCGACAATACCTACATCGATTTATGTGTTTCCTAAAACTTCACCCCTGAGTTGCCCCGTCTGACGCCTGTATCTGCCTGCTATCAACAGCGATGAACGCCCACCTGCTCCTCCTGACGGCCCTGCTGGCATCGATGGCCTACGAGTGTTCGGCCATCGAGGGAATCTCGACCGGCACCGCGCTGGCTATCGGTATCGCCGCCGTCCTCGGCCTCAAGCTGGCCGGCGTGGCCGGCTTCGCCGTCGCGCGCTCGTTCGGCGGCCGGCGCGGCGGCGGACGGCGCGGAGGACGCCGCTTCGGAGGCCGCCGGCACCGCGGCCGCCGCGCTGCCGCCGAGCTGGACGAGGACCAGGAGGAGGCCTACTTCCAGCTGGTGGAGAAGGTGGACTCGCTGGGCTGTGGCCTGCGCGTCGTCTGCGAACTGGAGGCCAAGGAGTACAGCCAGCTGCAGGCCGACGAGAAGATCATCCTATCCCTGTTCGGGTACGTACGGGAGATCAGAGGACGATAATGCTGGGCTTAGATGCGGTGTCCTTCTGGGGAAGGGTTGGCGCGAAGTCTGAAGCGGATCAGCTGGGCTCCGAAGTTAGGTCGAGCCTGCACTGAAGTGAACTTTATGCCCGTTTTGAAGGGTATTCTGTTTGCGAGACAGACATGATATTGGTCATAAGACATGCTCACATCTTACTTTCGCATTACTTTGGAACATTCGGCCTTTCATTCCTTCAATGATTACATAATAATCTTCTCTGTCATCACTTCGTACACAGCACGCATCGTTCGGAATACTCGTTTGTACATTTGCACATGGCTCTGGCCAATCGGACCTGTCCTGCCCTGACCTGCCCTGATCGACCTGCCCTGACCTGTCCTGACCTAAACTGATCTACCTGACATGACCTGACCTGACCTCTCTCCGCAGCTCCCGGCCGCTGCCGCCGTCTTACGACGCTCTGTCGGGCACCGCCTCCGGCAAGTACCAGCTGGCCGCGTTCGTCGGCGCCGAGAAGAAGGACGCCAAGCGGTGCTCGCAGCTGTTCGGCAAGTGCCCGTTCACGAGCGAGCAGCTGATGGCTGCCCTGCGGGCGGCGCCCGGCGGCCAGTAAGGCGGCGGGGGCACGGCCAAGCTCCGCTGTCAGCCAGCGGCGGTGGCCGTGTCGCCGGGAGGGACCGAGTCAAGCAGCATGTGTCGACATTTGAGTTCTTGCCTCGGTGCGCAGTGGCACAGAGGTACACTCATCCTTCGCGCGCGTCATTCCATGTCATGTTCTCAGAGTATATCCGTACCGTGTTATATCCACGCTAATCCGGCCGTGTTAGATTCGCAGAGGCGCGGTGGTTTGCGCGCCTCGTCGCGATTGAACTGAGTCGGAGGCTGTCCTCATCTCCGTGTACAAATAATACACCTAAGCGAAACGACACTACGGTGATTTTGGTTGAAAAGGCGCACCACGTGGACCAACCGGGTGCCAGGAAAGTGTTTTAAATCCATTAACTAATGGTAATGAGTTCGTTCATCCGCCTGGAGCGGCACAGCTTCTCTGCGCGGCCGAGAGGAGGAATATTATGAATTTTGGTCATATGAAGCCAGGAGCGGGTCCAGGATTTTATAAGACTAGGAGTTTCAGGCCCAAGGGCGGCATATTTACTCGGCATGGTCCAGAGGGGCGTCAATGTGTAAATTAAACGGGTCAAATATGTCTCTTCATTTATTCGCCATTGGCTGGGAGGGGGGGGGGGGCGTTTTCGCCCCACCCCCCCTTGACGAACTGTCGCAATAGCTGAACAACGAAGAGTGCTTTCGACGTGAAACTTCAGGTACATTCTCTTACATCAATTATACATCTTCTTTGAAAAAAATGAAGAAATTTCGTCGACATTTTTTCGAAATATTGCGAATTTATTGACGTCATTACACACGAGTTTAACTACAAATCAGCTACACTTTAGCATGCCTTACAAGTATCATATTTGAAGAAAATTGCAATTAAAGTACCACAAGATAGCAAATGGCAAGCGCTACAAATTGCTATCTTGGATTTTTGAACATTTTGTTTTTTAATCCTCAAAGTAAAAAAATAAAACGATTACAAAAATGCCCTCAAAATCAACATTTTCAAATATTTTCGAACAACCGGAAGATTTGTTGAAGAGCCAAATGTAGACAATATTCAAACCAAACTTAAAATCAATATCTTTATTTTTAAATGACTTATCTCTTCCTAAGTATGAGTAACTCAATATCCGTGAGGGGGCAGAATCTGCCCCCTCACGGATTTTATCAATAACTTGAAAACTATGATATATATCAACGTGAACGCTCCATAACTTATCTTGCATCCATTCTACGTCTTCTCTCAACATGTCATTACAATTGGTGAAGTAGTTTGGGAGATAATGACATTTTGGGTGACGTCAGGTCATGACATTTTTGGTGGAAAAATGATAGATGTTTGAAAAACCATAGAAAATCGAGTTGTAAAGCAAATGGCAAATACAAAACGACAAAGGAAAGAAACTGCCATTCTCTTCCCAATGGCTATCTTGATTTTCATTTTTTTTACCCCAAAAATAAAAACAACGGATTTGTTTAGGAAAAATTCAACAAAATCTACATTTTCAAAGATATTAAAAAACGAAATGTATCTTAGATAACGAAGTATGAATGATACCCACACCAAATTGCAAAGTAAGATATATATTTTGCATTGACTTATGGCTCCCAAGTAAGATTAACTCATGACGATTTTTTTTTAAATTGCATTTGATGGCTTTTAATTACCAGATATAGGCAAATCAATGCCACCACTGTCTTTATTAGACAAAACTGGTCTAGCAACATTACTTTTTATTTATGTTAATCAATTTCAAATTTTGACCATATGCAACTTGACCTTGATCTGAACTTCACTTAAGGGCCATTATATCGGGTCAGGGTGTGAAAATGGCTACTACTATCAAATTCTACGTGTAAAATAACCCTTAAAACAAGTGTTGCAACTTGCATGACTTTCGTAGACCTTTGGCCAACAGTTATATTTTCTGACCTGCCCTTGATCTTTGCTTACAATCTCAATTTCCCTGATGCGGAGGGTGTATTGTGTCTCTGAGAGCACTTTGTGCCATAATAGTCTCAAATATAAGGCTTTAAATGGAAAGTATAACAAATCAACCGAAATACCTCGATTTTGACATTTTACCTGACCGTGACCTGACATATGACCTTATTTTGAACATTTCACGTATGCCTTACATGTGTCTCATTGAGAGCTTTCGATTGCCTCATTGCGCGTCTCGCTGCGGTTGTTGGTTCGGAAGATAACCAGGGAGCAGTATATGCCCCCCCAGCGGGGCGCGTTCGGCTGAATACCGCATCGGGCCTTTTGAAAGTCTGGTGGCATGATCGAAAGGTCCGACTGTGGATCTACGTATACGTAAGTTCACATGATTTACAAGATTCACATGATTTTTGTTTTCTCCGGGGAAACTACATGTAGCCCAGAGAAGCAAAACAAAAATATTGTCGCAACATCAGGGAACTAAGTTGCATACGTGGATAAAAAAGGAGTCAAATCTTGTGTTACGAAAGTTGAGTCGTTCTTACTGGGTCGCGCCAATCGAAGGGAAAATTATAAAACGTTTTCAACACCGGTCACCGATTTTTACGACTTTTTGTCTCAAGGCCGAATCGAAACTCTTGTTTCCAAAAATTAGGTTGATTTTGACCTCACAGGTCTCCTTCAAGGTCAAAATAAATGTCAAAGGACGGGGGATGCTGTAACGCCCAACGTTTGCGTCCGATTGCAACAAAAATGGTCTCAAAAGATGCACGTGCCTATTTCCAGGATGGCAAGCATTCTTGGAGTTGTTTCCTGTGACTTTGAAGGTCAAAGGACGTTGAACGCTGTAGCGCCCAACTTTGGTCACTAACTTGAAGGTCACGGAGAAAAACTCTAAGAATGCTTATCATTCTGGAAATGGGCACGGGGAATCGTTTGTGACAATTTTTGTCTCGATTGGACGGTAACTTTGGGCACTACAGCGTTCCCCGTCCTTTGACCCTGAATTTGACACTGAAGGTCACGGGGCTTAACCTTGAAGGTCACGGAGCACAACTCTGAACATTATTGTCATCTTGGAACTGGGCACAATGAATCGTTTGATACCATTTTGCCGCGATCGGACGGTAGCTTTGGGCGCTCTTGTAACCGGGCACAATGAATCGTTTGACACCATTTTGTCGCGATCGGACGGTAGCTTTGGGAGCTACAGCGTTCTCAGTCGTTCCACCTTGAATTTCAACTTGAAGGAGACCAGTAAGATCAACATGGACCTGATTTTTGAAAGCAGGAGGTTCGATTTGACCTTAGGACCAAATCGCGTAAAAATTGGTGACGGACGCTGAAAACGTTTCTGTACATCTGTGACATCATGGACATTGGACAATCATTCATCCAAGCTATTTTTAGGCGCCCCGAGTGTGAATGGTACAATACGTCGGCACCTTGAACGCCTCACCAGGCATATTAAAACAAAAGTATCATATTTACATATTTATTTAATGGAGTCCAGGCCTCTTCCTAGGCGCCATCCGGGGCGCTATTGGAGGTGGCGGGCGGGGGGGGGGGGCAAAGGGTGTTATTAGTTTTGAAGGTCACGGGTGCCCGGTCGCCGTCGGAGGGAAGCTGAAGGCGCCAGGGTGCCATTATTCTGAGTGCGCCGGGACACCGCATCGCTTTCGGGCAGGCAAAGTGCCATTCCAATTCAGGGGCGGTATGATACCTTCCGAGGGCAGCAAGATGCCTTCCGAGGGTGGCAAGACGTCTTCCGAACTCCGAAGACGGCATAGTGCACTCTGAGGGTGGCAAAATGTCTTCCGTGGGCGGCAACATGTTTTTCGAGGGCGAAATGATGCTTTCCGAGGGCGGCATAATGCGCTCTGAGGGCGACAAGATGCCCTCCGAGGGCGGCAATATGTCTCCGGTGGCGGCATGATGCCTTCCAAGAAAGAGCGGCATAATACCCTCTGATAGCAGCAGGATGCCTTCCGAGAGTCACAATACATCTTCCGAGGGCGGCATAATGCACTTCGAGGGCGGCAAAATGTCTGCCGAGGGCGGCAAGATGTTTTCCGAGGGCGGCATGATGCCTTTCGATGGCAGCATAATGCTCTCTGGACTCTGAGGACGGCATGATGCCTTCCGAGGGCGGAATAAGGCGCTCTGAGGGCGGCAAAATGCTTTCCGTGGGTGGTATGATGCCTTCTTCCAAGAGTGGCATAATGCGCTCTGAGGGTGGCATCATGCGCTCTGAGGGTGGCAGGATGCCTTCCCAGGGCGGTATATTGCGCTCTGAGGGCGGCATAATGTGCTCTGAGGGCGGCAAGATGCCTTCAGAGGGCGTCAAGACATCTTCCGAGGGCGGCATTATGCACTCCGAGGGAAAGTTTCAGGAAGATTCTATCAATACTTGTCTTGCTTATTACCACCAAACCGCAATTTTGTCAACATATTTTATTCTTACCAATATATTACAAAATTATGAGGGACATTTCTAGCAAAAAAAAATCGCATGTGAAAGTTGTCCAGTTTTAAAAAAAACTTTCAGAATCTTTGAGAAACTTTTCAGCGCAACTATCCTTCATGAAAACGGCTATTGCCATGCAATTTGGTTTGGATATTTTCCATATATGGATCTCCAACATATATCCCGCTTTGTTGAACATGTTTCAAAATGTTGATTTTGATCTAATTTATTTTTATTCTTTGGGTCAAAAACCAAAATTGTCAAACATCCGAAATAGCAATTGTGTAGATCTTGTTATTACAAGCGAGCGCGAAGCGCTCGCTCGCCTTTCCGTGGCATATGGGAAAAATCTGAATATGAGCGGCCCGGCCTGGCCCGACCCGTGGCGATGCTTTTGAGAAGCTCATATCTCTGCAACCACACGTCCGATTGACAAGCTGACTTCTTTGCTGATCAGCCCCATCCAACCTACCCTGTTTGAGACCATTGCCGACTCATGTGGATGCCTACCACTGCGCGTGGCTCGTGCTGCGTGAGGGGTGTTGAAAAGCGTTTTCTCGCAAAAACTCTGCAACGGCTGAGACGATTGTATGCAAATTTGGTGTGTGGTTAGGGACCCCTCAGACGCCAATTTTCCACAAGTCAGGGGTGGGGTGCCTCTGCACGTGCGCACGTGCACACCCCCATTCTATATCTATGGGGGTGTACCCCCATTCTATATCGAGCAGGCGTGAGTTTCTGTGTGGGGAGATGGCGTCTGGTAGCCACCGTCGCTTCTGGCCGACCTTCAAGAGGTTTGCCGTTGCAACCTCGCCGCCGGCCGGGAGCGCATCTGTGGCGAGCCCTGAGAACGCCGAAACGGCTGCGGACGAGCTCAACCGCCATTTCTCATCCGTGGGAACCCGCATCGCCACCGACCTGCGGAGCGCAGTAATCGACGGCAGCAAGAGGCCCAGACCACCCACCGTCTGCGCAGCCAGCTTCTCCTTCCGACCGGCGACGCTTCCGGAGCTCTCCCGGTGCATCCGACGTATGCGCGCGTCGCGAGCTGTTGGTCTGGACGAGGTGCCACTTCAGGCTGTGCGCGAGTGTTTCCCAGTTATCGGCCCACATCTGCTAAAACTTATAAATATGTCAATCGTCACCGAAGTGTTCCCCGATAGCTGGAAAACTGCATGTATTGTTCCCATCCCAAAGTCACGTGACCCTGCCGTTCCGTCCGATTATAGACCGATTTCTTTGCTTAGTGTTTTGTCTAAAATTTTAGAAAAAGTAATTTGTATACAACTGACCGAGTTTTTAAACATCACAGGGCTTCTGCATTCATCCCAATATGCATACAGATCTCGCCATTCAACAGAGGACGCCGTGCTCGCCGCTGTCGAGCGCCTGGTCACCAACATCGACGAAGGCCTTGTATCGTCGGTAACGACGATGGACCTCTCGAAGGCGTTCGACAGCGTCGACCACGGCCTCCTCCTCACAAAATTGTCATGGTATGGTGTAAATGACGTGGACTGGTTTAGGAGTTATTTGAGCGGCCGAAGGCAGATGGTGCGTGGTGGACGGTTGACTTGTCCCGTGACTTGTGGTGTGTCCCAGGGCTCGATTATTGGTCCAGTCTTGTTCATTTTGTTCTCAAACGATTTATATGGATATTTGACCCATGGCCGCCTCATCTCCTACGCTGACGACACCGTGCACGTTGACTGCGCGTCCCCTGACGGACCTGGTCTCGCCGGGCTAAAAATTAGACTGGAGCTCACCTTGCGTGAGCTCCAGTCTTGGTTTGATTCTAACTCTCTCAAAATGAACGCGTAGAAAACTGCTTTCATGCTTGTTGGCTCAAAGAAAAATTTGGCAAAAACGGAAAAATTTCGGTTTGAATTAAATGGTTCCGAGGTGCAGGCCTCGACCAGCATCAAAATCCTCGGCGTCGTGGTGGACCGTGGTCTGTCATGGGACGCGCATGTCTCGAGTGTCTCCAAAAAATGTAACGGTATCCTCGTCTCTCTGTACAAAGTTCGGCATTACTTCACCTCAGAAGCCCTTACAATTATAATTCAGGCGTACGTGTTCCCACATATCACGTACTGCCTGTGCGTGTGGGGAGGGGCGACCAAGGGTTAACTGGTCAAAATCCAAAAACTGATAAACTTTGCCGCTCGTATCGTCACAGGACTCAAAAAGCATGATCATATAACCCAGGCTCTAAATTCTTTAGGATGGCCGAAGATCGAGACCCTGGTGGCGCGCCGCGACGCCGTAAAGGTGTTTAAGGCGCTCAGAGAGGAGGGAGCGCCACCCGAGATACGCGCTATGTTCACCCCACGTGCCGCTGTTTCCACACGCGAGACGCGCGCCTCTGATCGAGGTAGCCTCCACCTGCACAAGTGCAGATTGACCGCCTCTCAGAAGGCTTTTTCGTATCGGGCTGCAGTTGTCTGGAACCGCTGCCACCACAAGCTTGTGCCGCCCATTCATTGGATGGTTTTAAGACCGCTATGCGAAGTGTGATTTTACCGATGTAGTGTAGTGAAGTGTACTCGTTTTTATCGTATTTTGTATATTATTTGTAACACTGACATGAAACCAGAATAGCCACCTCGTGGATGGTTTTTAATACACTGATTGATTGATATCTCAAGAATGGTTGAGCCGATTGTGTTCAAATTTGGTGTGTGGTTAGGGACCTCTCATCCGCCAGTTTCCGACAAGTCAGGGGTGGGGTGCTTCTGCACGTGCGCACGTGCATACCCCTATTCTGTATCCCAGGAACGGCTGAGCCGATTGTGTTCGAATTTGGTGCATGGTTAGGGACCTCTCAGCCGCCGCCTTTCCACAAGTCAGGGGTGGGGTGGTTTTGCACGTGCGCACGTGCGCACCCCTATTCTATATCTATGGAACGGCCGAACCGATTGTGTTCAAATTTGGTGTGTGGTTAGAGACCTCTCAGCCCCCACTTTCACACGAGTCAAAGGTGGGTGCATCTGCACGTGCGCACGTGCGCACCCTTCTTTGTATCTCAAAAACTACTTGCCCGATCAAGTTGAAATTCCCCATACTTTTCCTTCGCGCTCGCTCGTTCATCGCCAACTACGGCGCCTTACTGGTTATATCTATTTTTGTTTGGACGAAATTGCCTCATCTTTGCACGGAAAACGTACAATTGATTAAGGAGAAGGTATTCTAAGTTTTGCGTTTATTTTTCTTCTTTCAGAATTTGTCTGGCTTCCGCCAGCGCTTTATTAGTACAATAGATGCTTTTGATGAGCTCACACATACAACCAACACACATCCAACACAGTCATCCAAACACAACACATGCACCCAACCCAATGCCCGCAGTACCTTCACATATCCCGTTTAAAGGGATATTGCCACCTCCGGAGGATTTCTAAAAGGCAACTTATATGAATGGTGGGGATCAACAATCATGTATGCTCAATCTCAAACTTGCTCTCGCAGCACCTAAAGCAGTGTATCGGCAAAACATTTTGTATTTATTTCTGACTCCAAAACGTTGGTCCCAGCTGTGCTCAGTACTAGATTCATGATGGCCGCTCTCATCCAGTTTGGCTGTGGTATTGGCGCCCGCCCAAAGCCGAAGTGTACGAATTCGCCGAGACATGACTTTGAAAAGTCTATCTGTGTTATAAGGTATAGGTCACAACTCCTACGGTCCCAAAGTCGAGCCATATCAATTCTGGCTGTTTTATTATGAAAGAGGCTACGGTTGTTGAAAATATAATATACTGCATACTCTTTTTAATTTTAACCCTCGCCCTACGGGGGGGGGGGGGGGGGCTGACAGGCCCCCTGAGATTTGTCTTGAATAACTTTTTACACATGCGGCGCATTTTGCTGATTTTATTTTGGTAGCTGAGTTTACAACAATTATACGTAGGCTGTATTTTTTTTAAATTAGTTGAGTAATTTCAGAAATAATCAGGTTTTGATGACGTCATGTTGGTGGAAAAACGATAAATATGAGAAAAATAGTAGACAACTGAGTTTTAAAGGAAATTGCAAACGCAATTCACCATAGATACAAAATTGCATTCTCTTTAAAATGGCAATCTAGAATTGTCCACATTTTGGGTTTTTGACCCTTAAAACAAAAATAAAACTGTTTTTTGTTGGGAAAAATCCCCACAAAATCAAAATTTTCAAAGATTTGAGAAAAACCGGAATATATGTGAGATAACTGGGCATGGCAAACACCCATACCAAATTTCAAAGCAATATCCTTATTTTTGACGGAGTGATTGCTCCGTAAGTGTAAGCAACTGATGACGTCATTAAAAAAAAAAATGACAAGATACCAACAAATAATTACCTTTTCTGTATTTCTAAGCCAAAACTAGTCTAGGAACATGCCTTTTTATTTACATTTATCAACTTCTACTTTTCAGATTTTCTGATGAGCAAAATCGCTGTTTTGGACGTGGTAAATCCGAGGTCATTCACTTGACCTGGAAGTTCACCCGTTGACTTGAAACCTCGCATACTGTTAGATTCCTCTCATGGCAGGCAACATGCTGGTTCTTACCGCATTGCTCTAAGTTGCTTGGTTTGGAAGTTAACATGGGGGGGGGGGGGGTCTGTCAGGCCCCTCTCCGTAGGGCGAAGGTGAAAAAAGCTTCTGTAGGGCGAGGGTTAAAGTGCACTGACGGAATGGTGATGTTGAGTTTGCAACAAGCAAAAGAAAATAACAGTTGGCAAAGAAGTGATTATAAATAGTGATGTGGCGACTCCAATTTTACGAATGCTTGGCAAGCATGAGTGGTGCAAATGTATTTTTTGATCTAATGGGGGGAGTTTCGGGAATACAATTTTGCAGGTGAAATCGGACACGCTTAATCGACCGATACACACCAAAAACTCCATATTGGCCTGCGAGGTGGCAATGTCCCTTTAAACGGTAACGGCAACGCAAACTACCCGCCGACCGTTCGCCGCTCCGAGTGCCGACGGTCATGGGAGCCACTATCCAATCGATATACTGCCACTCTCGTCCATTAACAAGACCTATCCTACTTTATATTGTTCTAGATTCTTTTGTTGCTTTGCTATAATGAGTTCTGCCTGTGCATATCTGGAAATTATCCCCGTTAGGCATGAGATTCGAGGTTCATGAGTTGCATCATTGGTACTTAGTTTACTATTGACGATATACTGCTTTGTTATCAGCAAAATTAAGTTAACTATATTGGC
>JAXIVJ010003907.1:25000-88609 GCA_036785665.1 Chirona hameri | reverse complement strand
ACGCGCTCCAGCCCGCGATAACCGACCAACTAGACACGCTCCAGCCCGCGATAACCGACCAACTAGACGCGCTCCAGCCCGCGATAACCGACCAACTAGACGCGCTCCAGCCCGCGATAACCGACCAACTAGACGCCTCCAGCCAGCGATAACGACCAACTAGACGCGGCTCCAGCCCGATAACCGACCAACTAGACGCGCGTCCAGCCCGCGATAACCGACCAACTAGACACGCTCCAGCCCGCGATAACCGACCAACTAGACGCGCTCCAGCCCGCGATAACCGACCAACTAGACGCGCTCCAGCCCGCGATAACCGACGAACTAGACGCGCTCCAGCCCGCGATAACCGACCAACTAGACGCGCTCCAGCCCGCGATAACCGACCAACTAGACGCGCTCCAGCCCGCGATAACCGACCAACTAGACGCGCTCCAGCCCGCGATAACCGACCAACTAGACACGCTCCAGCCGCGATAACCGACCAACTAGACGCGCTCCAGCCCGCGATAACGACCAACTAGACGCGCTCCAGCCCGCGATAACCGACGAACTAGACGCGCTCCAGCCCGCGATAACCGACCAACTAGACGCGCTCCAGCCCGCGATAACCGACCAACTAGACGCGCTCCAGCCCGCGATAACCGACCAACTAGACGCGCTCCAGCCCGCGATAACCGACCAACTAGACACGCTCCAGACCGCGATAACCGACCAACTAGACGCGCTCCAGCCCGCGATAACCGACCAACTAGACGCGCTCCAGCCCGCGATAACCGACCAACTAGACGCGCTCCAGCCCCGCGATAACCGACCAACTAGACACGCTCTAGCCCGCGATAACCGACCAACTAGACACGCTCCAGCTCGCGATAACCAGACCAACTAGACGCGCTCCAGCCCGCGATAACCGACCAACCAGACGCGCTCCAGCCCGCGATAACCGACCAACTAGACGCGCTCCAGCCCGCGATAACCGACCAACTAGACACGCTCCAGCCCGCCGATAACCGACCAACTAGACACGCCTCCAGCCCGCGATAACCGACAAACTAGACGCGCTCCAGCCCGCGATAACCGACCAACTAGACGCGCTCCAGCCCGCGATAACCGACCAACTAGACACGCTCCAGCCCGCGATAACCGACCAACTAGACACGCTCCAGCCCGCGATAACCGACCAACTAGACGCGCTCCAGCCCGCGATAACCGACCAACTAGACGCGCTCCAGCCCGCGATAACCGACCAACTAGACGCGCTCCAGCCCGCGATAACCGACCAACTAGACGCGCTCCAGCCCGCGATAACCGACCAACTAGACACGCTCCAGCCCGCGATAACCGACCAACTAGACGCGCTCCAGCCCGCGATAACCGACCAACTAGACGCGCTCCAGCCCGCGATAACCGACCAACTAGACGCGCTCCAGCCCGCGATAACTGACCAACTAGACGCGCTCCAGCTCGCGATAAACGACCAACTAGACGCGCTCCAGCCCGCGATAACCGACCAACTAGACACGCTCCAGCCCGCGATAACCGACCAACTAGACGCGCTCCAGCCCGCGATAACCGACCAACTAGACGCGCTCCAGCCCGCGATAACCGACGAACTAGACGCGCTCCAGCCCGCGATAACCGACCAACTAGACGCGCTCCAGCCCGCGATAACCGACCAACTAGACGCGCTCCAGCCCGCGATAACCGACCAACTAGACGCGCTCCAGCCCGCGATAACCGACCAACTAGACACGCTCCAGCCCGCGATAACCGACCAACTAGACGCGCTCCAGCCCGCGATAACCGACCAACTAGACGCGCTCCAGCCCGCGATAACCGACGAACTAGACGCGCTCCAGCCCGCGATAACCGACCAACTAGACGCGCTCCAGCCCGCGATAACCGACCAACTAGACGCGCTCCAGCCCGCGATAACCGACCAACTAGACGCGCTCCAGCCCGCGATAACCGACCAACTAGACACGCTCCAGCCCGCGATAACCGACCAACTAGACGCGCTCCAGCCCGCGATAACCGACCAACTAGACGCGCTCCAGCCCGCGATAACCGACCAACTAGACGCGCTCCAGCCCGCGATAACCGACCAACTAGACACGCTCCAGCCCGCGATAACCGACCAACTAGACACGCTCCAGCCCGCGATAACCGACCAACTAGACGCGCTCCAGCCCGCGATAACCGACCAACCAGACGCGCTCCAGCCCGCGATAACCGACCAACTAGACGCGCTCCAGCCCGCGATAACCGACCAACTAGACACGCTCCAGCCGCGATAACCGACCAACTAGACACGCTCCAGCCCGCGATAACCGACCAACTAGACGCGCTCCAGCCCGCGATAACCGACCAACTAGACGCGCTCCAGCCCGCGATAACCGACCAACTAGACACGCTCCAGCCCGCGATAACCGACCAACTAGACACGCTCCAGCCCGCGATAACCGACAACTAGACGCGCTCCAGCCCGCGATAACCGACCAACAGACGCGCTCCAGCCCGCGATAACCGACCAACTAGACGCGCTCCAGCCCGCGATAACCGACCAACTAGACACGCTCCAGCCCGCGATAACCGACCAACTAGACACGCTCCAGCCGCGATAACCGACCAACTAGACGCGCTCCAGCCCGCGATAACCGACCAACTAGACGCGCTCCAGCCGCGATAACCGACCAACTAGACGCGCTCCAGCCCGCGATAACCGACGAACTAGACGCGCTCCAGCCCGCGATAACCGACCAACTAGACGCGCTCCAGCCCGCGATAACCGACCAACTAGACGCGCTCCAGCCCGCGATAACCGACCAACTAGACGCGCTCCAGCCGTGATAACCGACCAACTAGACACGCTCCAGCCCGCGATAACCAACCAACTAGACGCGCTCCAGCCCGCGATAACCGACCAACTAGACACGCTCCAGCCCGCGATAACCGACCAACTAGACGCGCTCCAGCCCGCGATAACCGACCAACTAGACGCGCTCCAGCCCGCGATAACCGACCAACTAGACGCGCTCCAGCCCGCGATAACCGACGAACTAGACACGCTCCAGCCCGCGATAACCGACCAACCAGACGCGCTCCAGCCCGCGATAACCGACCAACTAGACGCGCTCCAGCCCGCGATAACCGACCAACTAGACGCGCTCCAGCCCGCGATAACCGACCAACTAGACGCGCTCCAGCTCGCGATTAACCGACCAACTAGACACGCTCCAGCCCGCGATAACCGACCAACTAGACGCGCTCCAGCCCGCGATAACCGACCAACTAGACGCGCTCCAGCCCGCGGTAACCGACCAACTAGACGCGCTCCAGCCCGCGATAACCGACCAACTAGACACGCTCCAGCCCGCGATAACCGACCAACTAGACGCGCTCCAGCCCGCGATAACCGACCAACTAGACGCGCTCCAGCCCGCGATAACCGACCAACTAGACGCGCTCCAGCCCGCGATAACCGACGAACTAGACGCGCTCCAGCCGCGATAACCGACCAACTAGACGCGCTCCAGCCCGCGATAACCGACCAACTAGACGCGCTCCAGCCCGCGATAACCGACCAACTAGACGCGCTCCAGCCCGCGATAACCGACCAACTAGACACGCTCCAGCCCGCGATAACCGACCAACTAGACGCGCTCCAGCCCGCGATAACCGACCAACTAGACACGCTCCAGCCCGCGATAACCGACCAACTAGACGCGCTCCAGCCCGCGATAACCGACCAACTAGACGCGCTCCAGCCCGCGATAACCGACCAACTAGACGCGCTCCAGCCCGCGATAACCGACAACTAGACACGCTCCAGCCCGCGATAACCGACCAACCAGACGCGCTCCAGCCCGCGATAACCGACCAACTAGACGCGCTCCAGCCCGCGATAACCGACCAACTAGACACGCTCCAGCCCGCGATAACCGACCAACTAGACGCGCTCCAGCTCGCGATAACCGACCAACCAGACGCGCTCCAGCCCGCGATAACCGACCAACTAGACACGCTCCAGCCCGCGATAACCGACCAACTAGACATGCTCCAGCCCGCGATAACCGACCAACTAGACGCGCTCCAGCCCGCGATAACCGACCAACTAGACACGCTCCAGCCGCGATAACCGACCAACTAGACGCGCTCCAGCCCGCGATAACCGACCAACTAGACGCGCTCCAGCCCGCGATAACCGACCAACTAGACGCGCTCCAGCCCGCGATAACCGACCAACTAGACACGCTCCAGCCCGCGATAACCGACCACTAGACGCGCTCCAGCCCGCGATAACCGACCAACTAGACACGCTCCAGCCCGCGATAACCGACCAACTAGACGCGCTCCAGCCCGCTATAACCGACCAACTAGACGCGCTCCAGCCCGCGATAACCGACGAACTAGACGCGCTCCAGCCCGCGATAACCGACCAACTAGACGCGCTCCAGCCCGTGATAACCGACCAACTAGACGCGCTCCAGCCCGCGATAACCGACCAACTAGACGCGCTCCAGCCCGCGATAACCGACCAACTAGACACGCTCCAGCCCGCGATAACCGACCAACTAGACACACTCCAGCCCGCGATAACCGACCAACTAGACGCGCTCCAGCCCGCGATAACCGACGAACTAGACGCGCTCCAGCCGCGATAACCGACCAACTAGACACGCTCCAGCCCGCGATAACCGACCAACTAGACGCGCTCCAGCCCGCGATAACCGACCAACTAGACGGCGCTCCAGCCCGCGATAACCGACCAACTAGACGCGCTCCAGCCCGCGATAACCGACCAACTAGACACGCTCCAGCCCGCGATAACCGACCAACTAGACACGCTCCAGCCCGCGATAACCGACCAACTAGACGCGCTCCAGCCCGCGATAACCGACCAACTAGACGCGCTCCAGCCCGCGATAACCGACCAACTAGACGCGCTCCAGCCCGCGATAACCGACCAACTAGACGCGCTCCAGCCCGCGATAACCGACCAACTAGACACGCTCCAGCCCGCGATAACCGACCAACTAGACGCGCTCCAGCCCGCGATAACCGACCAACTAGACGCGCTCCAGCCCGCGATAACCGACCAACTAGACGCGCTCCAGCCCGCGATAACCGACCCAACTAGACGCGCTCCAGCCCGCGATAACCGACCAACTAGACGCGCTCCAGCCCGCGATAACCGACCAACTAGACACGCTCCAGCCCGCGATAACCGACCAACTAGACGCGCTCCAGCCCGCGATAACCGACCAACTAGACGCGCTCCAGCCCGCGATAACCGACGAACTAGACGCGCTCCAGCCCGCGATAACCGACCAACTAGACGCGCTCCAGCCCGCGATAACCGACCAACTAGACGCGCTCCAGCCCGCGATAACCGACCAACTAGACGCGCTCCAGCCCGCGATAACCGACCAACTAGACACGCTCCAGCCCGCGATAACCGACCAACTAGACGCGCTCCAGCCCGCGATAACCGACGAACTAGACGCGCTCCAGCCCGCGATAACCGACCAACTAGACGCGCTCCAGCCCGCGATAACCGACCAACTAGACACGCTCCAGCCCGCGATAACCGACCACCAGACGCGCTCCAGCCCGCGATAACCGACCAACTAGACGCGCTCCAGCCCGCGATAACCGACCAACTAGACGCGCTCCAGCCCGCGATAACCGACCAACTAGACGCGCTCCAGCCCGCGATAACCGACCAACTAGACACGCTCCAGCCCGCGATAACCGACCAACTAGACGCGCTCCAGCCCGCGATAACCGACCAACTAGACGCGCTCCAGCCCGCGGTAACCGACCAACTAGACGCGCTCCAGCCCGCGATAACCGACCAACCAGACGCGCTCCAGTCCGCGATAACCGACCAACTAGACACGCTCCAGCCCGCGATAACCGACCAACTAGACGCGCTCCAGCCCGCGATAACCGACCAACTAGACGCGCTCCAGCCCGCGATAACCGACCAACTAGACGCGCTCCAGCCCGCGATAACCGACCAACTAGACACGCTCCAGCCCGCGATAACCGACCAACTAGACGCGCTCCAGCCCGCGATAACCGACCAACTAGACACGCTCCAGCCCGCGATAACCGACCAACTAGACGCGCTCCAGCCCGCTATAACCGACCAACTAGACGCGCTCCAGCCCGCGATAACCGACGAACTAGACGCGCTCCAGCCCGCGATAACCGACCAACTAGACGCGCTCCAGCCCGTGATAACCGACCAACTAGACGCGCTCCAGCCCGCGATAACCGACCAACTAGACGCGCTCCAGCCCGCGATAACCGACCAACTAGACACGCTCCAGCCCGCGATAACCGACCAACTAGACACACTCCAGCCCGCGATAACCGACCAACTAGACGCGCTCCAGCCCGCGATAACCGACGACTAGACGCGCTCCAGCCCGCGATAACGACCAACTAGACACGCTCCAGCCCGCGATAACCGACCAACTAGACGCGCTCCAGCCCGCGATAACCGACCAACTAGACGCGCTCCAGCCCGCGATAACCGACACTAGACGCGCTCCAGCCCGCGATAACCGACCAACTAGACACGCTCCAGCCCGCGATAACCGACCAACTAGACACGCTCCAGCCCGCGATAACCGACCAACTAGACGCGCTCCAGCCCGCGATAACCGACCAACTAGACGCGCTCCAGCCCGCGATAACCGACCAACTAGACGCGCTCCAGCCCGCGATAACCGACCAACTAGACGCGCTCCAGCCCGCGATAACCGACCAACTAGACACGCTCCAGCCCGCGATAACCGACCAACTAGACGCGCTCCAGCCCGCGATAACCGACCAACTAGACGCGCTCCAGCCCGCGATAACCGACCAACTAGACGCGCTCCAGCCGCGATAACCGACCAACTAGACGCGCTCCAGCCCGCGATAACCGACCAACTAGACGCGCTCCAGCCCGCGATAACCGACCAACTAGACACGCTCCAGCCCGCGATAACCGACCAACTAGACGCGCTCCAGCCCGCGATAACCGACCAACTAGACGCGCTCCAGCCGCGATAACCGACGAACTAGACGCGCTCCAGCCCGCGATAACCGACCAACTAGACGCGCTCCAGCCCGCGATAACCGACCAACTAGACGCGCTCCAGCCCGCGATAACCGACCAACTAGACGCGCTCCAGCCCGCGATAACCGACCAACTAGACACGCTCCAGCCCGCGATAACCGACCAACTAGACGCGCTCCAGCCCGCGATAACCGACGAACTAGACGCGCTCCAGCCCGCGATAACCGACCAACTAGACGCGCTCCAGCCCGCGATAACCGACCAACTAGACACGCTCCAGCCCGCGATAACCGACCAACCAGACGCGCTCCAGCCCGCGATAACCGACCAACTAGACGCGCTCCAGCCCGCGATAACCGACCAACTAGACGCGCTCCAGCCCGCGATAACCGACCAACTAGACGCGCTCCAGCCCGCGATAACCGACCAACTAGACACGCTCCAGCCCGCGATAACCGACCAACTAGACGCGCTCCAGCCCGCGATAACCGACCAACTAGACGCGCTCAGCCCGCGGTAACCGACCAACTAGACGCGCTCCAGCCCGCGATAACCAACCAACTAGACACGCTCCAGCCCGCGATAACCGACCAACTAGACACGCCTCCAGCCCGCGATAACCGACCAACTAGACGCGCTCCAGCCCGCGATAACCGACGAACTAGACGCGCTCCAGCCGCGATAACCGACCAACTAGACACGCTCCAGCCCGCGATAACCGACCAACTAGACGCGCTCCAGCCCGCGATAACCGACCAACTAGACACGCTCCAGCCCGCGATAACCGACCAACTAGACGCGCTCCAGCCCGCGATAACCGACCAACTAGACGCGCTCCAGCCCGCGATAACCGACCAACTAGACACGCTCCAGCCCGCGATAACCGACCAACTAGACACGCTCCAGCCCGCGATAACCGACCAACTAGACGCGCTCCAGCCCGCGATAACCGACCAACTAGACGCGCTCCAGCCCGCGATAACCGACCAACTAGACGCTCCAGCCCGCGATAACCGACCAACTAGACGCGCTCCAGCCCGCGATAACCGACCAACTAGACACGCTCCAGCCCGCGATAACCGACCAACTAGACGCGCTCCAGCCCGCGATAACCGACCAACTAGACGCGCTCCAGCCCGCGATAACCGACCAACTAGACGCGCTCCAGCCCGCGATAACCGACCAACTAGACGCGCTCCAGCCCGCGATAACCGACCAACTAGACGCGCTCCAGCCCGCGATAACCGACCAACTAGACACGCTCCAGCCCGCGATAACCGACCAACTAGACGCGCTCCAGCCCGCGATAACCGACCAACTAGACGCGCTCCAGCCCGCGATAACCGACGAACTAGACGCGCTCCAGCCCGCGATAACCGACCAACTAGACGCGCTCCAGCCCGCGATAACCGACCAACTAGACGCGCTCCAGCCCGCGATAACCGACCAACTAGACGCGCTCCAGCCCGCGATAACCGACCAACTAGACACGCTCCAGCCCGCGATAACGACCAACTAGACGCGCTCCAGCCCGCGATAACCGACGAACTAGACGCGCTCCAGCCCGCGATAACCGACCAACTAGACGCGCTCCAGCCCGCGATAACCGACCAACTAGACGCGCTCCAGCCCGCGATAACCGACCAACTAGACGCGCTCCAGCCCGCGATAACCGACCAACTAGACACGCTCCAGCCCGCGATAACCGACCAACTAGACGCGCTCCAGCCCGCGATAACCGACCAACTAGACGCGCTCCAGCCCGCGATAACCGACCAACTAGACGCGCTCCAGCCCGCGATAACCGACCAACTAGACACGCTCCAGCCCGCGATAACCGACCAACTAGACACGCTCCAGCCCGCGATAACCGACCAACTAGACGCGCTCCAGCCCGCGATAACCGACCAACCAGACGCGCTCCAGCCCGCGATAACCGACCAACTAGACGCGCTCCAGCCCGCGATAACCGACCAACTAGACACGCTCCAGCCCGCGATAACCGACCACTAGACACGCTCCAGCCCGCGATAACCGACCAACTAGACGCGCTCCAGCCCGCGATAACCGACCAACTAGACGCGCTCCAGCCCGCGATAACCGACCAACTAGACGCGCTCCAGCCCGCGATAACCGACCAACTATTCACGCTCCAGCCCGCGATAACCGACCAACCAGACGCGCTCCAGCCCGCGATAACCGACCAACTAGACGCGCTCCAGCCCGCGATAACCGACCAACTAGACGCGCTCCAGCCTGCGATAACCGACCACTAGACGCGCTCCAGCCCGCGATAACCGACCAACTAGACACGCTCCAGCCCGCGATAACCGACCAACTAGACGCGCTCCAGCCCGCGATAACCGACCAACTAGACGCGCTCCAGCCCGCGGTAACCGACCAACTAGACGCGCTCCAGCCCGCGATAACCGACCAACTAGACACGCTCCAGCCCGCGATAACCGACAACTAGACACGCTCCAGCCCGCGATAACCGACCAACTAGACGCGCTCCAGCCCGCGATAACCGACCAACTAGACGCGCTCCAGCCCGCGATAACCGACCAACTAGACACGCTCCAGCCCGCGATAACCGACGAACTAGACGCGCTCCAGCCCGCGATAACCGACGAACTAGACGCGCTCCAGCCCGCGATAACCGACCAACTAGACACGCTCCAGCCCGCGATAACCGACCAACTAGACGCGCTCCAGCCCGCGATAACCGACCAACTAGACACGCTCCAGCCCGCGATAACCGACCAACTAGACACGCTCCAGCCCGCGATAACCGACCAACTAGACGCGCTCCAGCCCGCGATAACCGACCAACTAGACGCGCTCCAGCCCGCGATAACCGACCAACTAGACGCGCTCCAGCCCGCGATAACCGACCAACTAGACGCGCTCCAGCCCGCGATAACCGACCAACTAGACGCGCTCCAGCCCGCGATAACCGACCAACTAGACACGCTCCAGCCCGCGATAACCGACCAACTAGACGCGCTCCAGCCCGCGATAACCGACCAACTAGACGCGCTCCAGCCCGCGATAACCGACCAACTAGACACGCTCCAGCCCGCGATAACCGACCAACTAGACGCGCTCCAGCCCGCGATAACCGACCAACTAGACACGCTCCAGTCCCGCGATAACCGACCAACTAGACGCGCTCCAGCCCGCGATAACCGACCAACTAGACGCGCTCCAGCCCGCGATAACCGACCAACTAGACGCGCTCCAGCCCGCGATAACCGACCAACTAGACACGCTCCAGCCCGCGATAACCGACCAACTAGACGCGCTCCAGCCCGCGATAACCGACCAACTAGACGCGCTCCAGCCCGCGATAACCGACCAACTAGACACGCTCCAGCCCGCGATAACCGACCAACTAGACGCGCTCCAGCCCGCGATAACCGACCAACTAGACGCGCTCCAGCCCGCGATAACCGACCAACTAGACGCGCTCCAGCCCGCGATAACCGACCAACTAGACGCGCTCCAGCCCGCGATAACCGACCAACTAGACGCGCTCCAGCCCGCGATAACCGACCAACTAGACACGCTCCAGCCCGCGATAACCGACCAACTAGACGCGCTCCAGCCCGCGATAACCGACCAACTAGACGCGCTCCAGCCCGCGATAACCGACCAACTAGACGCGCTCCAGCCCGCGATAACGACCAACTAGACACGCTCCAGCCCGCGATAACCGACCAACTAGACGCGCTCCAGCCCGCGATAACCGACCAACTAGACACGCTCCAGCCCGCGATAACCGACCAACTAGACGCGCTCCAGCCCGCGATAACCGACCAACTAGACACGCTCCAGCCCGCGTAACCGACGAACTAGACGCGCTCCAGCCCGCGATAACCGACCAACTAGACACGCTCCAGCCGCGATAACCGACCAACTAGACGCGCTCCAGCCCGCGATAACCGACCAACTAGACGCGCTCCAGCCCGCGATAACCGACCAACTAGACGCGCTCCAGCCCGCGATAACCGACCAACTAGACACGCTCCAGCCCGCGATAACCGACCAACTAGACGCGCTCCAGCCCGCGATAACCGACCAACTAGACACGCTCCAGCCCGCGATAACCGACCAACTAGACGCGCTCCAGCCCGCGATAACCGACCAACTAGACACGCTCCAGCCCGCGATAAACGACCAACTAGACGCGCTCCAGCCGCGATAACCGACCAACTAGACACGCTCCAGCCCGCGATAACCGACCAACTAGACGCGCTCCAGCCCGCGATAACCGACCAACTAGACGCGCTCCAGCCCGCGATAACCGACCAACTAGACGCGCTCCAGCCCGCGATAACCGACCAACTAGACGCGCTCCAGCCGCGATAACCGACCAACTAGACACGCTCCAGCCCGCGATAACCGACAACTAGACGCGCTCCAGCCCGTGATAACCGACCAACTAGACACGCTCCAGCCCGCGGTAACCGACGAACTAGACGCGCTCCAGCCCGCGATAACCGACTGCAACTGACGCTGCATGGACCACACCAGCGGCCGTTCCGCACCCTCCTATCTGACGCTGCATGGACCACCACAGCGGCCGTTCCGCACCCTCCTCTCTGCAGGACCACACCAGCGGCCGTTCCGCACCCTCCTATCTGCATGGACCACACCAGCGGCCGTTCCGCACCCTCCTCTCTGACGCTGCATGGACCCACCAGCGGCCGTTCCGCACCCTCCTATCTGACGCTGCATGGACCACACCAGCGGCCGTTCCGCACCATCCTCTCTGACGCTGCATGGACCACACCAGCGGCCGTCCGCACCCTCCTCTCTGACGCGCATGGACCACACCAGCGGCCGTTCCGCACCCTCCTATCTGACGCTGCATGGACCACACCAGCGGCCGTTCCGCACCCTCCTCCTGACCTGCATGGACCACACCAGCGGCCGTTCCGCACCCTCCTCTCTGACGCTGCATGGACCACACCAGCGGCCGTTCCGCACCCTCCTCTCTGGCGCTGCATGGACCACACCAGCGCCGTTCCGCACCCTCCTATCTGACGCTGCATGGACCACACCAGCGGCCGTTCCGCACCTCCTCTCTGACGCTGCATGGACCACACCAGCGGCCGTTCCGCACCCTCCTCTCTGACGCTGCATGGACCACACCAGCGGCCGTTCCGCACCCTCCTATCTGACGCTGCATGGACCACACCAGAGCCGTTCCGCACCCTCCTCTCTGACGCTGCATGGGCCACACCAGCGGCCGTTCCGCACCCTCCTCTCTGACGCTGCATGGACCACACCAGCGGCCGTTCCGCACCCTCCTCTCTGACGCTGCATGGGCCACACCAGCGGCCGTTCCGCACCCTCCTCTCTGACTGCTGCAGGCGCACACCAGCGGCCGTTCCGCACCCTCCTCTCTGACGCTGCATGGACCACACCAGCGGCCGTTCCGCACCCTCCTCTCTGACGCTGCATGGACCACACCAGCGGCCGTTCCGCACCCTCCTCTCTGACGCTGCATGGACCACACCAGCGGCCGTTCCCGCACCCTCCTCTCTGACGCTGCATGGACCACACCAGCGGCCGTTCCGCACCCTCCTCTCTGACGCTGCATGGACCACACCAGCGGCCGTTCCGCACCCTCCTCTCTGACGCTGCATGGACCACACCAGCGGCCGTTCCGCACCCTCTTCTCTGACGCTGCATGGGCCACACCAGCGGCCGTTCCGCACCCTCCTCTCTGACGCTGCATGGACCACACCAGCGGCCGTTCCGCACCCTCCTCTCTGACGCTGCATGGACCACACCAGCGGCCGTTCCGCACCCTCCTCTCTGACGCTGCATGGACCACACCAGCGGCCGTTCCGCACCCTCCTCTCTGACGCTGCATGGACCACACCAGCGGCCGTTCCGCACCCTCCTCTCTGACGCTGCATGGGCCACACCAGCGGCCGTTCCGCACCCTCCTCTCTGACGCTGCATGGACCACACCAGCGGCCGTTCCGCACCCTCCTCTCTGACGCTGCATGACCACACCAGCGGCCGTTCCGCACCCTCCTATCTGACGCTGCATGGACCACACCAGCGGCCGTTCCGCACCCTCCTCTCTGACGCTGCATGGACCACACCAGCGGCTGTTCCGCACCCTCCTCTCTGACGCTGCATGGGCCACACCAGCGGCCGTTCCGCACCCTCCTCTCTGACGCTGCATGGGCCACACCAGCGGGCCGTTCCGGACCCTCCTCTCTGACGCTGCATGGGCCACACCAGCGGCCGTTCCGCACCCTCCTCTCTGACGCTGCATGGACCACACTAGCGGCCGTTCCGCACCCTCCTCTCTGACGCTGCATGGACCACACCAGCGGCCGTTCCGCACCCTCCTCTCTGACGCTGCATGGACCTCACCAGCGGCCGTTCCGCACCCTCCTCTCTGACGCTGCATGGACCACACCAGCGGCCGTTCCGCACCCTCCTCTCTGACGCTGCATGGACCACACCAGCGGCCGTTCCGCACCCTCCTCTCTGACGCTGCATGGACCACACCAGCGGCCGTTCCGCACCCTCCTCTCTGACGCTGCATGGGCCACACCAGCGGCCGTTCCGCACCCTCCTCTCTGCGCTGCATGGACCACACCAGCGGCCGTTCCGCACCCTCCTCTCTGACGCTGCATGGACCACACCAGCGGCCGTTCCGCACCCTCCTCTCTGACGCTGCATGGACCACACCAGCGGCCGTTCCGCACCCTCCTCTCTGGCGCTGCATGGACCACACCAGCGGCCGTTCCGCACCCTCCTCTCTGACGCTGCATGGACCACACCAGCGGCCGTTCCGCACCCTCCTCTCTGACGCTGCATGGACCACACCAGCGGCCGTTCCGCACCCTCCTCTCTGACGCTGCATGGGCCACACCAGCGGCCGTTCCGCACCCTCCTCTCTGACGCTGCATGGACACACCAGCGGCCGTTCCGCACCCTCCTATCTGACGCTGCATGGACCACACCAGCGGCCGTTCCGCACCCTCCTCTCTGACGCTGCATGGACCACACCAGCGGCCGTTCCGCACCCTCCTCTCTGACGCTGCATGGACCACACCAGCGGCCGTTCCGCACCCTCCTCTCTGACGCTGCATGGACCACACCAGCGGCCGTTCCGCACCCTCCTCTCTGACGCTGCATGGACCACACCAGCGGCCGTTCCGCACCCTCCTCTCTGACGCTGCATGGACCACACCAGCGGCCGTTCCGCACCCTCCTCTCTGACGCTGCATGGACCACACCAGCGGCCGTTCCGCACCCTCCTATCTGACGCTGCATGGACACACCAGCGGCCGTTCCGCACCCTCCTATCTGACGCTGCATGGGCCACACCAGCGGCCATTCCGCACCCTCCTCTCTGACGCTGCATGGACCACACCAGCGGCCGTTCCGCACCCTCCTCTCTGACGCTGCATGGACCACACCAGCGGCCGTTCCGCACCCTCCTCTCTGACGCTGCATGGACCACACCAGCGGCCGTTCCGCACCCTCCTCTCTGACGCTGCATGGACCACACCAGCGGCCGTTCCGCACCCTCCTCTCTGACGCTGCATGGGCCACACCAGCGGCCGTTCCGCACCCTCCTCTCTGACGCTGCATGGGCCACGCCAGCGGCCGTTCCGCACCCTCCTATCTGACGCTGCATGGACCACACCAGCGGCCGTTCCGCACCCTCCTATCTGACGCTGCATGGGCCACACCAGCGGCCGTTCCGCACCCTCCTCTCTGACGCTGCATGGACCACACCAGCGGCCGTTCCGCACCCTCCTCTCTGACGCTGCATGGACCACACCAGCGGCCGTTCCGCACCCTCCTCTCTGACGCTGCATGGACCACACCAGCGGCCGTCCGCACCCTCCTATCTGACGCTGCATGGACACACCAGCGGCCGTTCCGCACCCTCCTATCTGACGCTGCATGACTAGACGCGCTCCAGCCCGCGATAACCGACGAACTAGACGCGCTCCAGCCCGCGATAACCGACCAACTAGACGCGCTCCAGCCCGCGATAACCGACCAACTAGACGCGCTCCAGCCGCGATAACCGACCAACTAGACGCGCTCCAGCCCGCGATAACCGACCAACTAGACACGCTCCAGCCCACGATAACCGACCAACTAGACGCGCTCCAGCCCGCGATAACCGACCAACTAGACGCGCTCCAGCCCGCGATAACCGACCAACTAGACGCGCTCCAGCCCGCGATAACCGACCAACTAGACACGCTCCAGCCCGCGATAACCGACCAACTAGACACGCTCCAGCCCGCGATAACCGACCAACTAGACGCGCTCCAGCCCGCGATAACCGACCAACCAGACGCGCTCCAGCCCGCGATAACCGACCAACTAGACGCGCTCCAGCCCGCGATAACCGACCAACTAGACACGCTCCAGCCCGCGATAACCGACCAACTAGACACGCTCCAGCCCGCGATAACCGACCAACTAGACGCGCTCCAGCCCGCGATAACCGACCAACTAGACGCGCTCCAGCCCGCGATAACCGACCAACTAGACGCGCTCCAGCCCGCGATAACCGACCAACTAGACACGCTCCAGCCCGCGATAACCGACCAACCAGACGCGCTCCAGCCCGCGATAACCGACCAACTAGACGCGCTCCAGCCCGCGATAACGACCAACTAGACGCGCTCCAGCCCGCGATAACCGACCAACTAGACGCGCTCCAGCCCGCGATAACCGACCAACTAGACACGCTCCAGCCCGCGATAACCGACCAACTAGACGCGCTCCAGCCCGCGATAACCGACCAACTAGACGCCGCTCCAGCCCGCGGTAACCGACCAACTAGACGCGCTCCAGCCCGCGATAACCGACCAACTAGACACGCTCCAGCCCGCGATAACCGACCAACTAGACACGCTCCAGCCCGCGATAACCGACCAACTAGACGCGCTCCAGCCCGCGATAACCGACCAACTAGACGCGCTCCAGCCCGCGATAACCGACCAACTAGACACGCTCCAGCCCGCGATAACCGACGAACTAGACGCGCTCCAGCCGCGATAACCGACGAACTAGACGCGCTCCAGCCCGCGATAACCGACCAACTAGACACGCTCCAGCCCGCGATAACCGACCAACTAGACGCGCTCCAGCCCGCGATAACCGACCAACTAGACACGCTCCAGCCCGCGATAACCGACCAACTAGACGCGCTCCAGCCCGCGATAACCGACCAACTAGACGCGCTCCAGCCCGCGATAACCGACCAACTAGACACGCTCCAGCCCGCGATAACCGACCAACTAGACACGCTCCAGCCCGCGATAACCGACCAACTAGACGCGCTCCTGCCCGCGATAACCGACCAACTAGACGCGCTCCAGCCCGCGATAACCGACCAACTAGACGCGCTCCAGCCCGCGATAACCGACCAACTAGACGCGCTCCAGCCCGCGATAACCGACCAACTAGACACGCTCCAGCCCGCGATAACCGACCAACTAGACGCGCTCCAGCCCGCGATAACCGACCAACTAGACGCGCTCCAGCCCGCGATAACCGACCAACTAGACGCGCTCCAGCCCGCGATAACCGACCAACTAGACGCGCTCCAGCCCGCGATAACCGACCAACTAGACGCGCTCCAGCCCGCGATAACCGACCAACTAGACACGCTCCAGCCCGCGATAACCGACCAACTAGACGCGCTCCAGCCCGCGATAACCGACCAACTAGACGCGCTCCAGCCCGCGATAACCGACGAACTAGACGCGCTCCAGCCCGCGATAACCGACCAACTAGACGCGCTCCAGCCCGCGATAACCGACCAACTAGACGCGCTCCAGCCCGCGATAACCGACCAACTAGACGCGCTCCAGCCCGCGATAACCGACCAACTAGACACGCTCCAGCCCGCGATAACCGACCAACTAGACGCGCTCCAGCCCGCGATAACCGACGAACTAGACGCGCTCCAGCCCGCGATAACCGACCAACTAGACGCGCTCCAGCCCGCGATAACCGACCAACTAGACGCGCTCCAGCCCGCGATAACCGACCAACTAGACGCGCTCCAGCCCGCGATAACCGACCAACTAGACACGCTCCAGCCCGCGATAACCGACCAACTAGACGCGCTCCAGCCCGCGATAACCGACCAACTAGACGCGCTCCAGCCCGCGATAACCGACCAACTAGACGCGCTCCAGCCCGCGATAACCGACCAACTAGACACGCTCCAGCCCGCGATAACCGACCAACTAGACACGCTCCAGCCCGCGATAACCGACCAACTAGACGCGCTCCAGCCCGCGATAACCGACCAACCAGACGCGCTCCAGCCCGCGATAACCGACCAACGAGACGCGCTCCAGCCCGCGATAACCGACCAACTAGACACGCTCCAGCCCGCGATAACCGACCAACTAGACACGCTCCAGCCCGCGATAACCGACCAACTAGACGCGCTCCAGCCCGTGATAACCGACCAACTAGACGCGCTCCAGCCCGCGATAACCGACCAACTAGACGCGCTCCAGCCCGCGATAACCGACCAACTAGACACGCTCCAGCCCGCGATAACTGACCAACCAGACGCGCTCCAGCCCGCGATAACCGACCAACTAGACGCGCTCCAGCCCGCGATAACCGACCAACTAGACGCGCTCCAGCCCGCGATAACCGACCAACTAGACGCGCTCCAGCCCGCGATAACCGACCAACTAGACACGCTCCAGCCCGCGATAACCGACCAACTAGACGCGCTCCAGCCCGCGATAACCGACCAACTAGACGCGCTCCAGCCCGCGGTAACCGACCAACTAGACGCGCTCCAGCCCGCGATAACCGACCAACTAGACACGCTCCAGCCCACGATAACCGACCAACTAGACACGCTCCAGCCCGCGATAACCGACCAACTAGACGCGCTCCAGCCCGCGATAACCGACCAACTAGACGCGCTCCAGCCCGCGATAACCGACCAACTAGACACGCTCCAGCCCGCGATAACCGACGAACTAGACGCGCTCCAGCCCGCGATAACCGACGAACTAGACGCGCTCCAGCCCGCGATAACCGACCAACTAGACACGCTCCAGCCCGCGATAACCGACCAACTAGACGCGCTCCAGCCCGCGATAACCGACCAACTAGACACGCTCCAGCCCGCGATAACCGACCAACTAGACACGCTCCAGCCCGCGATAACCGACCAACTAGACGCGCTCCAGCCCGCGATAACCGACCAACTAGACGCGCTCCAGCCCGCGATAACCGACCAACTAGACGCGCTCCAGCCCGCGATAACCGACCAACTAGACGCGCTCCAGCCCGCGATAACCGACCAACTAGACGCGCTCCAGCCCGCGATAACCGACCAACTAGACACGCTCCAGCCCGCGATAACCGACCAACTAGACGCGCTCCAGCCCGCGATAACCGACCAACTAGACGCGCTCCAGCCCGCGATAACCGACCAACTAGACACGCTCCAGCCCGCGATAACCGACCAACTAGACGCGCTCCAGCCCGCGATAACCGACCAACTAGACACGCTCCAGCCCGCGATAACCGACCAACTAGACGCGCTCCAGCCCGCGATAACCGACCAACTAGACGCGCTCCAGCCCGCGATAACCGACCAACTAGACGCGCTCCAGCCCGCGATAACCGACCAACTAGACACGCTCCAGCCCGCGATAACCGACCAACTAGACGCGCTCCAGCCCGCGATAACCGACCAACTAGACGCGCTCCAGCCCGCGATAACCGACCAACTAGACACGCTCCAGCCCGCGATAACCGACCAACTAGACGCGCTCCAGCCCGCGATAACCGACCAACTAGACGCGCTCCAGCCCGCGATAACCGACCAACTAGACGCGCTCCAGCCCGCGATAACCGACCAACTAGACGCGCTCCAGCCCGCGATAACCGACCAACTAGACGCGCTCCAGCCCGCGATAACCGACCAACTAGACACGCTCCAGCCCGCGATAACCGACCAACTAGACGCGCTCCAGCCCGCGATAACCGACCAACTAGACGCGCTCCAGCCCGCGATAACCGACCAACTAGACGCGCTCCAGCCCGCGATAACCGACCAACTAGACACGCTCCAGCCCGCGATAACCGACCAACTAGACGCGCTCCAGCCCGCGATAACCGACCAACTAGACACGCTCCAGCCCGCGATAACCGACCAACTAGACGCGCTCCAGCCCGCGATAACCGACCAACTAGACACGCTCCAGCCCGCGGTAACCGACGAACTAGACGCGCTCCAGCCCGCGATAACCGACCAACTAGACACGCTCCAGCCCGCGATAACCGACCAACTAGACGCGCTCCAGCCCGCGATAACCGACCAACTAGACGCGCTCCAGCCCGCGATAACCGACCAACTAGACGCGCTCCAGCCCGCGATAACCGACCAACTAGACACGCTCCAGCCCGCGATAACCGACCAACTAGACGCGCTCCAGCCCGCGATAACCGACCAACTAGACACGCTCCAGCCCGCGATAACCGACCAACTAGACGCGCTCCAGCCCGCGATAACCGACCAACTAGACACGCTCCAGCCCGCGATAAACGACCAACTAGACGCGCTCCAGCCCGCGATAACCGACCAACTAGACACGCTCCAGCCCGCGATAACCGACCAACTAGACGCGCTCCAGCCCGCGATAACCGACCAACTAGACGCGCTCCAGCCCGCGATAACCGACCAACTAGACGCGCTCCAGCCCGCGATAACCGACCAACTAGACGCGCTCCAGCCCGCGATAACCGACCAACTAGACACGCTCCAGCCCGCGATAACCGACCAACTAGACGCGCTCCAGCCCGCGATAACCGACCAACTAGACACGCTCCAGCCCGCGGTAACCGACGAACTAGACGCGCTCCAGCCCGCGATAACCGACTGCAACTGACGCTGCATGGACCACACCAGCGGCCGTTCCGCACCCTCCTATCTGACGCTGCATGGACCACACCAGCGGCCGTTCCGCACCCTCCTCTCTGCATGGACCACACCAGCGGCCGTTCCGCACCCTCCTCTCTGCATGGACCACACCAGCGGCCGTTCCGCACCCTCCTCTCTGACGCTGCATGGGCCACACCAGCGGCTGTTCCGCACCCTCCTATCTGACGCTGCATGGACCACACCAGCGGCCGTTCCGCACCCTCCTCTCTGACGCTGCATGGACCACACCAGCGGCCGTTCCGCACCCTCCTCTCTGACGCTGCATGGACCACACCAGCGGCCGTTCCGCACCCTCCTCTCTGACGCTGCATGGGCCACACCAGCGGCCGTTCCGCACCCTCCTCTCTGACGCTGCATGGGCCACACCAGCGGCCGTTCCGCACCCTCCTCTCTGACGCTGCATGGGCCACACCAGCGGCCGTTCCGCACCCTCCTCTCTGACGCTGCATGGACCACACCAGCGGCCGTTCCGCACCCTCCTCTCTGACGCTGCATGGACCTCACCAGCGGCCGTTCCCGCCACCCTCCTCTCTGACGCTGCATGGACCTCACCAGCGGCCGTTCCGCACCCTCCTCTCTGACGCTGCATGGACCACACCAGCGGCCGTTCCGCCCCTCCTCTCTGACGCTGCATGGACCACACCAGCGGCACCGTTCCGCACCCTCCTCTCTGGACGCAGCATGGACCACACCAGCGGCCGTTCCGCACCCTCCTCTCTGACGCTGCATGGGCCACACCAGCGGCCGTTCCGCACCCTCCTCTCTGGCGCTGCATGGACCACACCAGCGGCCGTTCCGCACCCTCCTCTCTGACGCTGCATGGACCACACAGCGGCCGTTCCGCACCTCCTCTCTGACTGCAGCATGGACCACACCAGCGGCCGTTCCGCACCCTCCTCTCTGACGCTGCATGGACCACACCAGCGGCCGTTCCGCACCCTCCTCTCTGACGCTGCATGGACCACACCAGCGGCCGTTCCGCACCCTCCTCTTCTGACGCTGCATGGACCACACCAGCGCCGTTCCGCACCCTCCTCTCTGACGCCTGCATGGGACCACACCAGCGGCCGTTCCGCACCCTCCTCTCTGACGCTGCAATGGACCACACCAGCGGCCGTTCCGCACCCTCCTCTCTGACGCTGCATGGACCACACCAGCGGCCGTTCCGCACCCCATCCTCTCTGACGCTGCATGGACCACACCAGCGGCCGTTCCGCACCCTCCTCTCTGACGCTGCATGGACCACACCAGCGGCCGTTCCGCACCCCTCCTATCTGACGCTGCATGGACCACACCAGCGGCCGTTCCGCACCCACCTCTCTGACGCTGCATGGACCACACCAGCGGGCCGTTCCGCACCCTCCTCTCTGACGCTGCATGGACCACACAGCGGCCGTTCCGCACCCTCCTCTCTGACGCTGCATGGACCACACCAGCGGCCGTTCCGCACCCTCCTCTCTGACGCTGCATGGACCACACCAGCGGCCGTTCCGCACCCTCCTCTCTGACGCTGCATGGACCACACCAGCGGCCGTTCCGCACCCTCCTCTCTGACGCTGCATGGACCACACCAGCGGCCGTTCCGCACCCTCCTCTCTGACGCTGCATGGACCACACCAGCGGCCGTTCCGCACCCTCCTCTCTGACGCTGCATGGACCACACCAGCGGCCGTTCCGCACCCTCCTCTCTGACGCTGCATGGACCACACCAGCGGCCGTTCCGCACCCTCCTCTCTGACGCTGCATGGACCACACCAGCGGCCGTTCCGCACCCTCCTCTCTGACGCTGCATGGACCACACCAGCGGCCGTTCCGCACCCTCCTCTCTGACGCTGCATGGACCACACCAGCGGCCGTCCGCACCCTCCTCTCTGACGCTGCATGGACCACACCAGCGGCCGTTCCGCACCCTCCTCTCTGACGCTGCATGGACCACACCAGCGGCCGTTCCGCACCCTCCTCTCTGACGCTGCATGGACCACACCAGCGGCCGTTCCGCACCCTCCTCTCTGACGCTGCATGGACCACACCAGCGGCCGTTCCGCACCCCTCCTCTCTGACGCTGCATGGGCCACAACCAGCGGCCGTTCCGCACCCTCTCTCTGACGCTGCATGGACCACACCAGCGCCGTTCCGCACCCTCCTCTCTGACGCTGCATGGACCACACCAGCGGCCGTTCCGCACCCTCCTCTCTGACGCTGCTTGGGCCACACCAGCGGCCGTTCCGCACCCTCCTCTCTGACTGCAGCGGCGCCACACGTCACCCACGCCATCCGGTGGACAGAGGGGCGGGGAGGGGGGGGGGGGGCTGTGGTTGATGTACGGCATACACCATCCGGTGAGGGGAGGGAGGGGAGGGGAGGGGTGAGGGGAGGGAAGCAGACAGATTTATGAGCAGCACTGAACCGTACCTGTTTATTTTCAGAGACCAATACCAACGCACAGGGACGGGCTGAAACACACTGTCCGGCGAACGTGCAATGCTGATCCAGAGAAGTCCGAACTCCCTTGTGAGTACATGTTCACAATCGTTCGTGACGTTCATTCTTCATAACGAACAGTTTGTCGGATTCTAAGCGGAGAAAAGTATAGGTCTAGGAGACCAACAGGTTAGCTGACTCGTCTGATAATAAAACAATGTTAGGTTTTTCACACATCTCTCATGAGCTTAACCTCAATGGTTTGGAAAGTGAACCAATGGACCCATCTGATGTCATGCTCTCATTTGCATGGGCGGGCGCCAATGTGGCTCACATTATAGGTCACTCACTTGCAAGCCCTGCAGCAAAAACAACTAGGGCGAGTGTCGGCCTCCTTTCACACGCGGGAATTCCTCTCGCTGTCCCGCCCGAGGCTCGGTCCGGTGCCGAGAGCGATGTACAGTATCAATAGGGATCTTCCCGCCCGAGGCTCGGTCCGGTGCCGAGAGCGATGTACAGTATCAATAGGGCATCTTCCCGCCCGAGGCTCGGTCCGGTGCCGAGAGCGATGTACAGTATCAATAGGGCATCTTTCCCGCCCGAGGCTCGGTCCGGTGGCCGAGAGCGATGTACAGTATCAATAGGGCATCTTTCCCGCCCGAGGCTCGGTCCGGTGCCGAGAGCGATGTACAGTATCAATAGGGCATCTTTCCCGCCCGAGGCTCGGTCCGGTGCCGAGAGCGATTACAGTATCAATAGGGCATCTTTCCGCCCGAGGCTCCGGTCCGGTGCCGAGAGCGATGTACAGTATCAATAGGGGCATCTTTCCCGCCCGAGGGCTCGGTCCGGTGCCGAGAGCGATGTACAGTATCAATAGGGAATCTTTCCCGCCCGAGGCTCGGTCCGGTGCCGAGAGCGATGTACAGTATCAATAGGGCATCTTTCCCGCCCGAGGCTCGGTCCGGTGCCGAGAGCGATGTACAGTATCAATAGGGTGTCTTTTGTAACAGCCCAGTGTACGAACACATGTTATGTGACGAGCAGGCCCTAGACAGCAGGCATATGTCTCTCGGACTACTGTGCCCGCGCATACGATGTAGATTACGCCGTGCAACGAACTGTTACCATAGTCCCTAACCCTCGACTTGGTGGGGTGGGTCATTTTGAGGTTTTTACCCCCCCCCCCCCCACTTTCTCTGTGGTTTTTGGGAAATAGCGGGAAAACGGCGGTGCACAAGCGCGCCAAATTTGGTTTAACCCTTGCCCTACGGGAGTTTTTTTTTTCACCTGCGCCCTACGGGGGGGGAGCCTGACAGTCCCCCTGGTAACTTCCAAACCAAGCAGCTTAGAGCAATGCGGTAAGAACCAGCATGTTGTCTGTCATGAGAGGAATCTAACAGTATGCGATTTTTAGGTTTCAGGTCAACGGGTGATCTTCCAGGCCAAGTGAATGACCTCGGATTTACCACGTCCAGAACAGTCATTTTGCTCTTCAGAAAACCTCAAAATTAGAAATTGATAAATGTAAAAAAAGGCATGTTCCTGGACCAGTTTTGGCTCAGAAATACAAAAAAAGTAATAATTTGTTCGTATCTTGTCCAAAAATGTCAAAAAAAGTTATTAAAAAAATGACGTCATCAGTTTCTTACACTTAGGAAGCCATCACTCAGACAATAATGGAGATATGGCTTTGAAATTTGGTATGAGTATTGCCAATACTCAGTTCTGTCACATATATTCCGGTTTTTCTAATATCTTTGAAAATTTTGATTTTGTGGTGATTTTTCCATTTTTATTTTTTTATTTTAGGGGTCAAAAAACCCAAAATTGTGAAAATCCGAGATTGCCATTTTAAAGAGAATACCATTTTGTATCTTTGATGAAAGTTTGCAATTTGCTTTAAAACTCTGTTTTCGACGATTTTTCCAATATTTCTCTTTTTTTACCAACATGACGTCATCAAAACATTATTATCTCTAGTTTAATGATCACTGCGAGATGCTGAAAATGAAAGAGAACACACGGTAGCGGAAACCGCCGCAGGTTAATAGGCCTGTTCTTCAATAAAAGCATTCGCATTTTTCGTTTAGGAGGCCATTGTACCTGTGTACAATATTGTACCTGTGTACAATATTTGAGCGAAAACGAAGGGGTCGTCGATTTTCACTATTCACTCTATTTGACCTCTAGAGGCCTTACTATGGGATGTATCACACAATTCTTCTAGGGGGATGTTAAGGAAGCCATTGGCTACCTGTGTGCAAGATTTGGGCGAAATCGAAGCGGTCGTTATTTTTCACCATTCGACCCACCACTATTTGGCCTCTTGAGGCATTACTATGTGATTCATCGCGAAATCATTCTTGGGGATGTTTAGGCCATTGGCTACCTGTTTGCAAAAGTTGAGCGAAATCGAAGGGGTCGTCGATTTTCTCTATTTGGCCTCTAGAGGCATCGCAAAATCCCAAATATATGGGATGCATCGCAAAATCCTTCTAGGGGGATGTTGAGGATGCCATTGGCTACCTGTGTGCAAAATTTGAACGAAATCGAAGGGGTTGTCGTTTTCTGAATATCTGCTGAATATCTGGATATCGAACTAATGCTAACTTCATACACGTGAATTCAGCAGTGTGCTGATAACGTAGTTTCTGTGGCGGACATGTCCTTATATCTTGGAAATACACGCTGTTTATACCGATTCTGAAAGACAATGCTTCCAAAAAACCCGCTGACACCCGTTCAATTTCAATGAGGCCCGTGATCGCGGAACTCGACGACAAAAAAGTCCAGTAGTAGCTTACCGGATGTCTTCAATTGCACCACCGGTTGTCACACCAACGGCACAGCTACCGCAAATAGTCCATCGAATCAGCTCTCAGCGTAATTTCTGACAAAGCCATTCAGGAGATGAACCGATGAAGATATATCTTCTGGTCTGAATCATTTGATGCATGTTTCTCGAGACCCTTTTGGACAAGCACACTCGCAGCACTAGCACGGCGATTCAGTGGTGATTTGACAGCTCTATACCCAACAAATACCTACTGATACTGATCCCTGACGGTACTGCCATCAAACTGGCATTGAAAACCAACTCTATCAGTGGGAACCAAGAGGCCTCTTTGGGCTGTGCTCTCTTTTCGTTTCTGCTGTGCATCCACGTAAATGATGACGTTACTGTTGTTCAGTTCGACAATGACGTAAATGTTTTTCACGTGCGGTAATGAACAGGGCGTACCTCAGATGATAGCGCGGATGAAGAGCGCCTTCGATTTATCATGTCAATGGTTCTGTCATCACCGTATCACAATTAACGAAATGAAAACGTAGATGCTTGTGAGAGGTGAACCTACCTGTACCGTGATCATGCCATTTAACGGCTCTCATATTCACGATTACAATCTTGACAGGAAGTAGGTGTTAGGCCGGCACGTGAACTACCAGGCCCATATAGACGCAATGAAAAGCAAATGTACCTGTATGCCGAATCACAGCTACGTGCCGATTCCGCTGAACCACGCGCGGCACGTGCTTGTTGCTAACCTATTGTTCTGCATTGGCCATTGTACTTACACGACCCGGATACGTCGGAGTCGGTCCCTGACGTGGTGTAGTTTCATCCGTTCTAATGCCCCAATGACTCGAAGTCGATGCTGCCTAAAGCACCGTGTTGTGAAGCTGTGTTGCACTCAATGGGGTACGTCAGTTGACAAGGATGTAGATGGCGCTGATGTACAATGTGACCCAAGCGGCGATCACCGCCATTGGCGACAATGCATTAAGTCACTGTTTGAGGATGGCTCTAAAAATAGTTACGATGGAAAATGCTAAAGGGCCAAGTCTCATGTGTTTTTGCTGAAGCTTTCTGAGTTAAATGCTGCCATTTTTTATGATAAAAATAATTGGGATTGCACAAAATCGCCCCGAAGTCAACGATGCGTGGCGAGCCGTCATAAGGGCGACCGGGCCGTCCGGCCCCGGCAGGTGATCGACCATGTCGTCTCGCCGCGGCCGGCCGTCGTCTTCGGTGGCGAGGGCTGCGGCTCGGGTGAACGGCAGTATTTTAGTTTACCGTCATTATTTATATTTATCATACGATCAAGGCCACACAAGATGATGGTGACTTATGAAAAGAACGAGGCATCCAGGACTAACTCTAGGCAGTGTATAGTGCCCTGCTCATCATCTGGGGCCTTGACCTGACTTAACCCAAATTGACCTGACACGACCTGACCTTAACCTTACCGGATTATTGCAAGGAAATAGGTCAATATGGGTATCATTCAAACGAATGTGAGTCAGCAAATACTGAATGAGCGATGGTGCAGGCGGCGCAGAAGGAACAAGAGGAGCTGAAGGAGTGGCACTGAGCAGGGAATATAATTAGACCATATGCCACCGCACAATTAGCAAGTCGTTGGTCCTGCCGGATTTTGTATGAAAGTTTGTGTATTTTCCTCATTTTTTTTTGTTCTGGAGAGCATGGCAGTATGTGCTGCTCCAGTCAAAATCAAATAATACATGCAGTGCTTGAAAAAAGAGCCATTGTATTTGCTGACTCACATTCGTTTGAATGATACCCATATTGACCTATTTCCTTGCAATAATCCGGTAAGGTTAAGGTCAGGTCGTGTCAGGTCAATTTGGGTTAAGTCAGGTCAAGGCCAGATGATGAGCAGGGCACTATACACTGCCTAGAGTTAGTCCTGGATGCCTCGTTCTTTTCATAAGTCACCAGTCTGATGGACTGTAGTGTAGGTGTGTGTTCTTTGGTGGACTGTAGGTGTGTTCTTTGGTGGACTGTAGTTGTGTGTTCTTTGGTGGACAATAGGTGTGTTCTTTGGTGGACTGTAGGTGTGTTCTTTGGTGGACTGTAGGTGTGTTCTTTGGTGGACTGTAGGTGTGTTCTTTGGTGGACTATAGGTATGTTCTTTGGTGGACTGTAGGTGTGTTCTTTGGTGGACTGTAGGTGTGTGTGTTTTTTGGTGGACTGTAGGTGTGTTCTTTGGTGGACTGTAGACGTGTGTTCTTTGGTGGACTGTAGGTGTGTGTTCTTTGGTGGACTGTAGGTGTGTGTTCTTTGGTGGACTGTAGGTGTGTGTTCTTTGGTGGACTGTAAGTGTGTTCTTTGGTGGACTGTAGGTGTGTGTTCTTTGGTGGACTGTATGTGTGTGTTCTTTGGTGGACTGTAGGTGTGTGTTCTTTGGTGGACTGTAGGTGTGTGTTCTTTGGTGGACTGTAGGTGTGTGTTCTTTGGTGGACTGTAGGTGTGTGTTCTTTGGTGGACTGCAGGTGTGTGTTCTTTGGTGGACTGTAGGTGTGTTCTTTGGTGGACTGCAGGTGTGTGTTCTTTGGTGGACTGCAGGTGTGAGTGTGTTCTTTTGTTAGTTCAGTGGCGTACCCAGGATTTACTCCAGGAGGGGCAATTTTTGCTCAGGGGGCATAAAGTACCCCCACCAAACAAACTCACCGGATTTGGCCCACTATATTTTTAAAAGGGCATATTTTCACCATTTTTCTCTTACAAATTTAACCAAATCATTCATTTTTTTCGACCAAAGGGGGCACGTACAGACCTTCGGGGGGGGGGGCAATTCCACCGTTTACCCTCCCCTTGTGTAAGCCTATGTGTTAGTTACTTAAGTTCCATATCAATATAGAAGAGCATTTGCTCTAGACTAGTTTTTTCTTCTTCTTAGTATGAGTAGTGTGCATAGTGAATTGAATGATTAGTATACTTTAATCCCATATATAGTGTCAACATCATTTAATTTCCGTCATTTTGTCAATCTTGTCTGAGCGCTTGCTCTACCCACCATAAAAAATGTACCTGAAAAGATGTTACCTACACATTATTTAGCTGAACAATTACCTTCACAATGTTTTCTCCTGCTGTGTATCTAATGACGGACCACTGACCTACCCATCTCGTGATTGAGCCCTAATCTGTTATGACTTCTGTGTGTCATGCTCTGTTTGTGTTCAGGCGGCTGGACGGTGCTCTCTCATCGGAATGCTCCCACTGTAATCTCCAGGACCATCCAGACCGACTCCCACGGTCTACCTGCCTCAGCGGGACCTCCTGCCACACCCTCTTCTTTAGGACTCTGCTATAATTTTAGGACCATGGTTGAGTCAGAGCGATGGCCAAACCATCCTTCATCCGGTCCTCTTGCATCACAGTAATATAATACAGTCTGTTGGCAAACTAATACATCTCTTGCTCAATATCCAGATCCTGCTACTGATTGGATGTATAAAACTGAACCCAGGTCGAGGGGACTCGGACATACATTTGACATTAGCAGATGCAAACATAAACAGCATAACTGCACCAAACAGAATTGATGACCTATCTGTATTTGCACACACTCAAAGACTTGATAAACTTCTCTTGACATAAACTAAACTTGACTCTGAGATCAGCCCAACAGTTTACCAGCTGACAGAGGTGAAAAAAACTGCTTACTTGGCCACTGGAGTGGGAGACAGAATAACATCGGCAATAAAATGCCCAGGAGACATAATACTGCTAATTACAAGTATTTTTTAAGCAATTTTCTGTTTTTGCTTTGACCGCCGTACAACTACCACAGAACATTCTTCATAAATTATAGCATAGCATTCACGGTATTTAATTTAGTACTTGTTTCCTCTGAGAGACAGACCGGCTGAGAGACAGGCAATAGTGGGCAAAAGGTAATACTGGCGAGACAGGCACAATCTTCATAAGGGTTTTCTTTACTGCTGCATCATGGGAATTTTGACCCTTAACGTCTGTCTCTCGATACAGCATTATTTTTCAGCTCCCTCATATTGTACATATCTGGCGCATCTGTGATGAAGCGGGTTTGTGTTCACAGCGTCGTTCACCAGTATTCTAGGCTCGGACTAAAAGCTAGAGTTCTCGCAGCAGTTGGCCGCCAGGGACCGGTAGTGAGCCAGGGTGTTATGACGTCGCAAGCAAATGGTATTTATGAATACCATTTTCAAATGCGTTAAATATACCATATATAAATGGTATATTTAACGCTAAATATGTATTTACTTATTTATTTATAAACAAATAAACATTTAGCGTTGGTTGCTAAATATTTCCTTGTGACGTCATAGATCCTGGCTCACTAGTGGTCTCTGGCGGCCAACTGCTGCGAAAACTCCAGCTTTTAGTGCGAGCCGTATTCTGTGACCGCATGTATTAGGCATACCATATCATATGCCCACCTACACTTAAACGGCCTTGCACCTACGTACCTATTTTTGTGATTTATATATTGTGTCGTCAGGGGCGGAACTTTTTGTTTTTGGTTGGGGATGCAGTAGCAGGTAAACACCCCCTTCCATTTGTTTCTTACATATATAAACAAAAATGAAACATGCTGCTATGTGCTCTGAGAGGCATTTGCTTGCTTTGTTCCCAGCTTCGGTAAATTTGCAGTTGAAGTAGACTCCATTAAAAACAAAACAAAACAAAAACATTTTTTTGGGTGCTGATTCCAAATATGTCCACTGTTTGTGTCATTATTTGTTTCTTCGTTTGGATTAATTTATAGGTATATATATATATATATATTTTTAACTTTTTTTTTTGGGTGGGGTGGAAGGGGGGGGGGGGGTCATTGGGTAAAACCATATATTTTCCCCAAACTTCTTGAGTGGGGGCAGCTGCTCCCCTGCCCCCTCTTCCACCGCCCCTGCCCCTGCCCCTCCCTCCGTTCCTATGCCTATGGTTTGCACATCTGCAAGGTTTTTCAGCGATGACTAAAAAATACAAACGGTGGGACGAAGTGTATCCGTTTTCTTTGCCCACCTTATACCTCATCTTGTGCCAAACTTCTTTATCTTTGAGATAACCACTCTTATGTAATATTTGTTTACGGATTTGAGATTTTCTCGTCTTTGGGTACCTTTTACTCCATCACATTTCCCTTGCTTAACAAAATGAACGGTTTCAACAACAAATAACTGACCTCAAAGGGGGTCTTAGCCCCTTGTCCCTGTAAGAGGCGTCTTTAAAACAACAGAACAATCTGATTATGCCGACTTGTTATGCGTTACATTTTACAGTGGCGCATATGTGTCGCCAAGGAGGAGGGGGGGGGGGGGGGGGCAAACGGGGACAACGTGCTCCCGGAACCTGGGACTGAATACCTCTTGACATTGATACATATGAATATTTCAGGTTCGGAAAAATGGGGCAGGTTGATGAAATCGGAGGCTCGCCTCGACACCAAACATGCATTTTTGGGGGTGCAAAATATGATTGATTTTTTTCCTAGTAAAAGTCGTTTCTTAGTACGCGAACGTCTGCCACAAATACTTCTTCTCGAACTTTAAATATCTGGTGATGCCAATAGTCCAGGGCCGGTCCTTCTACATATTACAGCTGAGATGTAAAAATAGACAAAATACATGCACCATATTTCCCACAAGGTAAACAAACTAGGCAGTAGGCAGTAACGGCATTTTAGTATGCTTTCATCTTTGTTAATAAGAAGAAAAAAACTAGGCAGTACTTTAGTAATAATAAAAGAGACAAATACGGCGCAGTCATGACAAAATATGGCGCATTTATCTTGCATTGCTTTCAATATTTGTGCTGCTTTCGTATAACTTGGTTTGATTGGTGTTGAATAAGCCTATTTTATTTTAAAATGACCTTTACTGATGTGGCCCTCCACTTTTCAACACCATGACCAGGTATATCTTGTGCAAATAATGTTAGTCAGGCTCAAAAATGATAATCCTGACTTGTAGCCCATTTTGTTTAGGTCTATGATAATGTCTGCTCTTTTTCCAGCTCAGGATGAATGGTATGCTTTCAGACACAACACATTTATATTATTGGTCAAATTATTCATTAAGTGTCAATTTCACCAACATATTTATACTCAAATTTTAACACATTTGGCTAATTTAAAGGTGTATTGTAATATGTGACCTGTCCTTATCCAGAACTATGCACAATGTGAAAACTGAAATATGCTTCACCTATTCTTGCTTTGCTCATGTTTTTTTATGTAAGCACCTAGATTGACATTTTGTGTGTCTGAAATTGAAAAAAGATACCTGTTCTTTAGTGTGTATGACCATTTACCTATATGTATGACCATTGTGTATGACCATTGACCTGGCAGTTGTGTTGGTACTGTGCCCTTTTCCTTTTATATTGTTGTTGCATCTATAACATTGACTTTTTTTTAAAAGTTGGGGGGGGGGCTGAATGACAAGTTGGGGGCTGAGCCACAAGTTGAGGGGGCTGAAGGCCCCTCAACTGAATATGATCCTACGCCCCTGTATATTTGTAAAGTGTCTCATTCTTCCCCCAGCCAAAATGACCAAAACACTATCTGACAAGACAGTAAGTCATATTATTGGGGATGCAGATGAAAGACTGGGGATGCAGATCAGAACATTGGGGATGCACCTGCATCCCCCTAAGTATATAAAGTTCCGCATGTGTGTGTGTCATACTCGACATTACAAGGGACAAGGAGACGAATTTTCGTTTTTGCAATTTGGTGGGAGACAGTCGCGACGTTTTTTTCACCTCTGCCAGCTGACAGGTTACCATAGCCCAATAACACGACATAGAACTACACATGGAGGTGGTGTTGCTGTGTATGTAAAAGAGAATCTACCAGTAAAACATCTGTCAGAACTGGATTCAGATGAGTTTGAATGGATATGGTGTAGAACAAAGATAAAATCAGATGTTTTCATCATTTGTGTTGTATACTTGCCCCCAAATCTGACCAAATAATTCCATGACAGATTTTTGGAAAAACTAAGTGACAATATCTTAAATGTCCAACAACACAATCCCAAAAACACATTAATACTGGGAGACTTCAATGTAGGTAACATATTTTTACAACAAAGGAATCAGTTATTGCATAGCGGTTTGACCATTTTAGATTATCTTTTCTCCAACACAATAGGAATCCCTCAACTTAAAACAACTCATAACAGAACCAGCTTGCATTTCAAACACTGTGGCTAATCTAAGAAATCTACTGATAGTATCCAACCCAGACAATATGTCCTTGACTCTGGGACACTCATCATTCTCAGGAATTGACCACTTGCCCATATATGCCACAATTAACATCAGTGGCGTCGCCACGGTTTCAAAACTTGTACGGACACACCATGCAACATCGAACCTTTCGAGCGGAGGGTAGGACGTGATCTTTTGCCAGGGTGTCAATATGGTGTTTAAAGGAAACCAGTCACTTTCATAATGGGATTTTTAGCTCTGGGATTAGAGAAAGCAGTTTTGAAGGTCATGTCGAGAAATCACTTACTGCATACTCTGGTTGTAAGGACTCTCCTGCTGAATATATTATGTTAAAAAATAATTAGTTCGAACCTTTTGAATAGACGGATTTTCGAGGTCAGGACCAATGCTAAGCAGAGCTTGTTGCGCAGGCCCCTACCGTCCGACCGGGCAATTCCTGGTAGCCGGCAGAATTTAGAGGCGAAAGTTGCACGGGGCCGACATACCTGGACACGGCCCGCCCCGCCCTCTGACGTCACCTGACTTTGAGTGCGACCGCTGCCACCATCCCAGTCAGGGGAAAATAGCGAACGCCGAAGCGAACCCGGACTGCCACACCGGGCGAGATCAGAAACCCAGCGCTCTCCCGACTGAGCTACAGGGGCCGAATAACGTCCGTGAAGTTTGCGACTTATTCAGCGACTTATTCAGCGACGGATTAAGATTTGGCCCAAACCTCGCCCCAAGGCCAATTATGGTACGCTGATCACGAATATGACCTTTATTTTGCTGTTCAAGGTCATCTTTAAGGTCAAAATCAAGGTCAAAGGACGGGGTATGGAGGTCAAATTCGAGGTCAAACGACGGAGTACCGCATAACGCCCCGAATTTATTGCTGGATCCTTTCCAAAGTGGTCTCAGATGATAGACAGGGTCCATATCTATCGTCCATGACCGTGACTTGAACCGTGACATTTGACCTTGGAGGTCAAATTCGAGGTCAAACGACGGGGTACCGCATAACGTCCAGAATGTATTGCCGCATCCTTTCCAATGTGGTCTCAGATGATAGACAGGATCCATATCTAACGTCCGTGACCATGACCTGAACCGTGAATTTTGACCTTGGAAGTCAAATTTGAGGTCAAACGACGGGGTATCGCACAACGTCCCGAATGTATTGCCGGATCCTTTCCAAAGTGGTCTCAGATGATAGACAAGGTGTCCATATCTAACGTCCGTGACAGTGACCTGAACCGTGACCTTTGACCTTGGAGGTCAAATTCGAGGCCAAACGACGGGGCAACGCATAACGTCTCGAATTTGTTGCCGGATCCTTTCCAAAGTGGTCTCCGATGATAGACAGGGTCCATATCTAACGTCCGTGACCGTGACCAACTTTTTTTACAGGATCGGGCAATTTATTGCCTGATCCGGCAATACATTCGGGACGTTATGCGGTACACAGTCGTTTGACCTCGAATTTGACCTCCAAGGTCAAAGGTCACGATTCAGGTAACGGTCACGGACGTTAGATATGTACCCTGTCTATCCTCTGAGACCACTTTGGAAAGGAGAAGTTGCCATTAAGTTGAGTTTTGTCTAAATCTGTGTAGCGATCACATTTCTCATGAATACCTTGCATTTGTTTAAGATAGTCATCTTTTATGTCATCATACATTCGAAGAGTATTTTCGTCACTTGTGTCTTCTGTCATTGTTTACAAATCACGAAAAGAACATGCATAAAAGTAAGACGATAGCAATATGGAAATGTCAAAGCCAACACTGGAAAAGTAACTAAGCAGTACAAAGCCTCGAAGGAAAATGAAAATGCAAATGCAATGAAGAAAACCGCTAACCATCGATGCAACCGCATCACGGAACATAAACGAAGGGTGCTAACGGAAATTCATATTCACTACGAATATTTCACCCGAGCAGGCTTGGTTGCTCGACACATTTACGCATCGACCATGAAACAGACAACATAATATGGTATATAATATGTGCAAATTTTGCAGACGTATGCAAGGAAAAGAAGAACATTCAAAAAACAAGACGAGGACGAGACGAGGACGAAAAACCACAAGAGAAAACAATATATTTCACTCGTTTTGCAAACAGCAGAGATATTGGACACAAACAGAGCATTTGATATTCGATCTAAGTCATCAGCCTGATGAGAACGATGCGAAACCAAATGTGACCGTCGAATACAACTTATGAAAAACATGCAGCATCTTAGTTATTTTTTTTTTTAAAGCGGAAGCTGATGCGAAACCAAGGGCACCAGAAGAACAGCGAACCTAGTAGAACTATTTATAAGCATCATTTATTTTGAAGAACAATAATGAAAAACACGCATACTACACATATTCTTAATTGTAATATATTATTTGCAAATTTCAGGCAATAATTATTGAGAACTTGTAATTATTATTTAAGAATCATGCATGTTTGTATCAGTTTGTATCATGCATTCAAGTTACCTGCAACCTGGATATCATTAATACCAACTTAAGTTGTTTTGTTTTTGTGTTATGTTGCAGTTGCAGGTAAGTAACTTGATGTTTGTATTGTATGAATTATGTTTAAATATCATAAGTTACATATTCAATAAGGACTGACATCCAAACTTTTAGTTAAAGGGAAATAATGACTTTTTTCCACAAAAATGGAGTTGGCACTTGAAATCGCCAGACGAGACCAAAATATATTGTAAATTCATCACATTTTGCATGAAAACTTTCCTACCGAAAGATATTTCAAGTTAAAGTTGATAAGCGTTCCACACTTTTATCGACCGGTACTTGCAAGTACTTTTGGTCCTCATCGAACTGCGGGCTTTTCCCGTATTGTTTTTTTACGCAATGGAGTGGAAAATATATTGTGCGTTCTGCTTGTTGTGATTATATGCCCGGCGATCTTCTAAAACTAACAGCGATTGGAAAAAGTGGCAATTAAATCGGAAGCTCATCGATGCACATCAACGGCGGCATAGTTAGTGGTTGCCACCCTCAATTTTTGAAAATCGATTCATTTGTTTTCAACATTAGGAGTATTGTATAATTTGTCTGTGGCTGTATATAACACTATGCTTTATATTATCATGAAAATAATAACTTTTCCCCAAAAAGCTAACAAACAATAACACAAAACTGGCAATTAAATCGGAAGCTCATCGATGCACATCGACGGCGACCTATTTAGCGTCGGCGATTTGTTTACAAAGTCATTGTCATGCTTCTCGGCGCACTTAACCATTGTGGCGAGTTGTTCCTGATTAGTATACCCAAGTCCCGTAGCAGGCTTTGTTAATGACGTCACTGGTGCCATTCTTGTGTAGCATTGCAAAATATATCTGATTTTGAGTTGAAAGCTAATTAAAGACTTATTCAAATTATTGTTTTTAAGTTTGAATTTTCTTGTTAATCATTATTAAAGGTATTTTATCACTGTATTTCATAGTAGTTGACAGTTCATAAACTTGTGACGTAATAATATTGTATCCAATATGCATTTCCCTCACCTTTTGCTATTGTGGCGCAGTGCCGAGTGCTTTGCGAATACTAGCTTGCCTGGGGTTCAATTCATTCCGCCCTTATTTTATTCGAGTTGGTATATTTTGCATGTTGTTGTTATTCATGACTTATACTCAGGCACGTAGCCAGGATTTCGTCCAGGGGGGGGGGGGGGGGGGGGGCGGCGCCTCGAAAGAGCCCCTTCCCGAGTGTTGAAAGGCCACTCCCCAAAATAAAAAAAAACTCATGAAAAGGCACGTTACAAGGCTGGAAAATGCAGTATGGCAGGTATGGCCATACCAACGTTTAGGAGCTGGAGTTAGCGAACTGCCACATCAACTTTGGAACTAGTGACACGAATTTGGAATCAGCTATACCAACTTGGAATATTTTTTAAGCTCAAGACCTGGAACTCTTAAACAAATTGCGCCGCGGAGCGGCGCGAAAATTTTGAGTATTATGCCCTGGGCTGCTTTCTCATCAATGCGTCGCATTGCGTATGGTGCGGACCTCTAAAATTGCTATATTGTGCGTTTAAAAGTGAGGGGGAAAAGTGCTAAAGTTAACTATTTTGACCAATCATATAGGAAAGTAGCAACATAACACATAAATGCGTCGAGAAACTGACGATTTTTTGCTAACCCGCGTATAATTGAATTTGTAGTTAAATTGCGCCGCGAAGCGGCGCGAAAATTTTGAATTTTATTCCCTGTACAACTGTATTCTTACTGTTGAAAGGTCCAAGGTCCCTTCAGATCGTCTAGGGCCCCTCTGACTTTTCTACGCCCTTCCGACCTGTTCAGGAACTCATCTGGGATCCGCGAAGCGAAAAGACATGAAGTGGAGTGGGTGATATATATATATATATATATATATATATATATATATATATATATATATATATATATATATATATATATATATATATATATATATATATATATATATATAATACAAAGAGGGCTTACTCTATAGGAAAAAATATAATCGGATCTTTCGGGTATATTGTAGCACCCTGACGAAGGGTGTTACAATATACCCGAAAGCTCCGCTTTTAATATTTGTATTGTGGAGTAAGTCCTCTTTGTATTTAATCTTCATCTGGGATCTCTAAGTGCTTTGACCCTTCCGGTCTCACCAGAGACTCCTCTGACCTTCCAAGAAGCCCCTCTTGTGTGTCAAGGGGCCCATTCGGCATGTTCAGGGGTCATTCCGACCTGGCCAGGGACTGCACTGGCTGCTTTGTCGCCCTGCCGACATGCTCAGGGGCAGGGGCGGCGGATTGCGGGGCGCAGGGTACCTAAAATCCCCCCTCAAATGAAAATCCTGGGGAGGGGAAGGGTCATGTTGCCCCAGATTGAGCAGGCTAAAATATGGGGGGGTGGACTACCCTTTGCCCCAAGGATTTTCGACTGGGGGGAATTTTTGGTACCCTGCCACCGCAATCCGCTGCCCCTGCTCAGGGGCCCCTCCGACCTGCCCAGGGGCCCCTCCAGTCTGGCTAGGAACTCATCCGGCATGTTCAAGGGGCCTTCCGACCGGCCCAGGGACCCTTTAGGTCTAGCCAGGGGCCCCTCTGACTTGCCCAGGAGCCCCTCCGATCGGCCCAGCGACTCTTCTGGTCGGCCTGCGCTGGCTGCCTTGTCGCCCTGCCGACGTGCTCAAGGGGCCCTCCGGCCTTCCCTGGAGCCCCTCTGTGCTGGCCAGGGGCCACTTCGGCATATTCAGGGGCCCTTCTTACCCGCACAGGGGTCCTTTCGGTCTGGTCAGGGGCCCCTCCGATCTGTGCAGGGGCCCTCTTAACTTCCCAGGGGCCCTCTGATCTGTACAGGGGCCATCCTGCCTGCTCAGGGGCCCTTATGACCTGGCAAAGGACTGCGCTGGCCGCTTTGTCCCCCTGTCGACATGCTCAGGGGCCTCTCAACCTGCCCAGGGGCCCCTCTGTGCTGTCTAGGGGCCCATTCGACGTGTTCAGGGGGCCCATTCGACGTGCTTAGGGGGCCCTCTGACCCGCTCAGGGGCTCTTTCGGTCTGGCCAGAGGCCCCTCTGACATGCACAGGGCTCTTTTGAACGTCCAAGGGGCCCTCTGGTCTTTCAGAGAGGGCCCTGGTGGCCCTAAAGGGCCTCTGAAGTCCTCTAAACTCTCTAAAGACCAAGATTTGTGTAGTAAAGAGCCTATGATACCACGCTTCGCGCGGTCTCGTCGGCCCTTTTCGGCGCGCTGCGCGCACCGAAAAGGGCCCTCGCGCGCCAAAAAGGGCCCTCCTGGCCTCCAGGGGGGGGGGGGGGGGGGGGGGGGCGCCCCTGCCGCCCTCCCCTTGGCTACGTGCCTGCTTATACTGATAGTCAGTCATGCATCACGGATGCTTCACGGATTGCTGCACGGATTGCTTCACGGATCAGAGCGCTGCTCGAACGCACGCTAGTAGCGCTAGTAGCGCTTTCGTTCTCCATGGCAACCAGGCGTGAGCCAATGAAAAGCCAGAACGTATTCCCTTCTGGCTTTTGATTGGCTGACGCCTGGTTGCCATGGAGAACGAAAGCGCTACTAGCGCTACTAGCGTGTGTCCGAGCAGCGCTCAGTTTGATCGGAAACGTCACGGAGCCTCCAAAAATGCCGCACTCGATGTAAACAATGGTAGGGAGGGACGAATTTGTCAATGACCTTCATGAAGTACACAAGGTACTTGTTTTTTATGTTTTCCAAACTTACAACTTTGAATTTGGGAATAATTTTATTTAATTCTTAAATTTAAATAAAATAATTTTAAAACCATAACGGTAGCCTAAGCAATTGTTGCTAACAAAATCAAAAGGTCATTATTTCCCTTTAAGCTGAAATATTTCAATATAGATATAAAGTCCTTCCAACTGTAGACAGCTCAAGCTAACTTGAACTTGAACCGGACTCATTTCCCCTTCTGCTGTTTTGTATTCTTACTTAGTACACTAATTGGTCTGTAGTCTTGTCTGTCTGACGGAGATCCCTTGTTTTTTAATATAGCTGTTATATTACCTTGTTTCCATATGCTTGGGAGAATGTTTGAGCGGCCAGTGACTTGTTGAACAGTTTGGTGAGAGGGTCTTTTATCAGTATTGCAGTGAGTCTAAGAATTTTGTTGGGAAGGTTGTCAGGCCCACACGATTTGTTTACATTTAAGGCATTTAGATGGTTCAATACTTCCTGTTCCGATATTACTATTTCTGTGAGTTCTGGTATTGCAGGTATATTTGTAGGTGGCTGTGGATCATCATGGTTTTGAGGACGTGTTGATTGTTTAGCAAAAAATGTGTTCAGAAGTTCGGCTTTTTCTTTGTCGTTGACAGTTAGCTCGCCATTGTCTTTTACGAGTGTTGGAATCATGCTCCTTTTGCTCCTGCCGATAAGTTTTTTAAGGTTTGGTGATACATATGAGGGTTTTGTTTGCATTCAGTTAGTCCCTGTACTTGTTTTCTAATGTAGGTTTCCTTGAGACGTTTGTTTAGGTCTGTGACATAATTCCTTTGTTGTTTCCACTTGTTCCAGTTGTAGTCTGTGGGTCGTTTCTTGGCAGTCTGGAAAAGTCTGTCACGAATTCTTATGTGTCGCCTTTGTTTGAAGTCAGCCAGGGCTTGTCAGAATGTCTCACAAGTACTGTCTTTTTAGGTATTGCCTGTGTAGCTGCTGAGATCACTGTCTCAGTGAAGTCCCTGGCTGCAATGTCAATGTCTTGGTTTAATATGGTATCCCAGTCAGCTGTTATTAGTAAATAGTAAGTATGTTAATAATTCGGGGGTGAGTCTTCAATAGTCCGAGAAGGTTTGTATGATGTCTGTTTTATCGGTTTGTCTATGTTAATCATGGGCGTCGACACCACTACGGACAGTACGGACAAGTTCGACAGTCCACTACGGACACTACGGACAGTCCGTACAAGTTGCACCATTACGGACATTATTAGCACCACTACGGACAGTACGGACAAGTTCGACAGTCCACTACGGACACTACGGACAGTCCGTACAAGTTGCACCATTACGGACATTATTAGCACCACTACGGACAGTACGGACAAGTTCGACAGTCCACTACGGACACTACGGACAGTCCGTACAAGTTGCACCATTACGGACATTATTAGCACCACTACGGACAGTACGGACAAGTTCGACAGTCCACTACGGACACTACGGACAGTCCGTACAAGTTGCACCATTACGGACATTATTAGCACCACTACGGACAGTGTCAGTACAAGTTGCCGAACCCTCCAAAAACTTGTACGGACTGCCCGTACAATTTTTTTGTTTACTATTTGAAGGTGCAGAATTAGAGATATCGATACCTGAAATGTGTATATTCTTATTATCTTCAGATGGACTATTCGTGACGAATCGTGACGAACTACCTCTATTCATGGAACTTATTGCTCAACAGAAGAAAACAAATTATTGCCCCCTCCCCAACTTGGACGCACAAATGGCCAGTTGGAATGAAATCTTGACGTTTTTCGTCTGGAGTTCGGAATAGGAGTATGTGCGAAAATTGCTAGAGGCATTAACATTTTGCCCTTGTCATTGCTAAAACGTTTAGCCGTTTAGTGAGCGGTGCTTGATGTGAAAGCGGGTACTGAAAGTTTGGGGACGATATTGGCGATAGTTTACGAGATATTACGAAATACGAGAGAGAGCAAAACAAAATACTCTCGTGTTAGTCGCCAGTCCAGTAACATAAATGGTGATTCCGTAATTTTACTTAACTGTATTTGGCTTCATCCTGCCGCTGACAACGCTGATGTACGAGGATTTTTTCTTCTTCATGGATCCAACTTCCAAGCAAAGTGTATTAGGCCTAACCCGCGCCGTACTGGGGAGGGGGGGGGGGGGGGTTGGATGTGCCTCCTGACATTATAGTAAATGCAAGGAACAAACGGGAGATACGTGCTAGCCAGAGACGTGCGACTGATACCACAGTGTTTATCTCGTCGAGATGCGCCTCCTCATATGCAACATGACCAACCTGAGTCACCAAATTATCTTGACCTGAGGTCATATTTTGAACTTGACCTGATCCGGTCACCATTATTATTATTTGGATCGTCACGACGAGTCAAACACGATGGCGTTAACATTATTGCCCTATCTGTATTAGGTAAAATGTTATGCACGAACAACTTTTGGGAAGATAATGTCAGCATGACCTTTGGTTACCTCTGGTCTCTGGAGCCTAAACCTGAGTATTGACCTGATATAAAATTTGGAGACACCTAAGCGATATAATTTTTCAGGAGTTTTCGATTGCGTTTCTCCGTTTGCTTCAAGCTATCATAGTTCCCGAGATATTTTGGGTGTTTCTGGAATTCTAAACTTGACAAATTTGACCTTCGATGACCTCTGGTGATCTCAATATTGACCTAAACAAAAATGTCACAAGCGTAGGTACAAAGGGGCCGGGAGTTCATGGCCGCCCCACGTTTCTTCTATTTTTAGCTAAAAACCTTTGGCATGCGCTACAAATCAAGTACCTGCCTTCAACTCCTACACTGAGACTCGCTACCTGAGATCGGCCGTCAGATCTGACTGCATCCGTGCTGTTCGATACTGCTCCAGCACCAAGGACTGCGTTAAAGAATTGGACATCATACGCCAGAAATTCCACCAGCATGGCTATCCCCATACATTCATCAACTCAACTATCTACAAAACAAGTGCAGACCTCCAGCTGAAAGCGCGTGCGCTACCTGGCTCCGGTGTCGGTCCTCCACTGGCCCGTATCTCCGTTCCATTTGCTGGCTCCTGTTTTTACCAGCTCAAGCGGGCAGCTAGCAAGATTGGGATACAACTCGTCTCCAAGCCATCGCAGGCAGTAGGGTCCGTGTTATGTAGCAAGGCCAAGCACCACATACCAAAACAACAGGAGAGCAACGTGATCTACCAAATTGAATGCTCCTGCAAAGTAGAAGGTGAACCGGTTGTCTACATAGGCGAAACGGACCGAGAGCTAGGTACAAGAGTTCAAGAGCACCGAGACAGTTGGACAGGATTGGTCCGCTCGAAGAACAAAACTTCAGCGTTTAGCACTCACCGTACCTGCACTCCAGCTTTCGACGACACCAAGATACTTAACCGTGCCACAAACCACCAGATGCGACTTCTGCTAGAATCTGCCTACATCCACGTCGTTTGGACAGTGGGACGACGTGAAGTCGTCCTGACCTCTCCAAACGACGCGAATGTGAACAGGAACTCAGGCGCTCTGTTACAGGATCGTTGGCTGCCGATTATACGACGTTTTTGTCATCATTGAAAATGTGCATCAAGTGTTCTTCTGATATCATGTTATTCAAATATTGTTATTAAGCACGAATGGTTCTCCATATTTAGCACTGTTTTATAATTATATATGTGCCCGTGCATATGTAACATTACTTATTAGTCATTTTTTTTTGTTTTTAAAAGAAGGATAGTGGTTACATCTGTCACGTATTTAAGCTGTCTCCATTTCTTAATTCAACGGTCCTGTAACTTTACTCTGTAATCTGCTGTAACATATTTTCCGCAATTCTTACGAACGATCGCTGACGAAGATATGTAAATACATATCGAAAGCTCCGAGTCCGAACGACTTAACTCTTGTGGAGAAAGTCCAGTTTAATAATTAATTAAAACTATAACTCCACATTATGTCTTTACTTTCGAATCTGATTGGCTGAACCATTTTTTACATTCGCGTGACGTCAGGACTCTGACTCAGAGAGTATGCATATAGTTTGTATAAACAATACAAATTTACGACCTTATGTCCTGAATCGGCGCGATATAAGGTCATTTTTGACAATATAAAAGAAATTGTATTAAAAATATAATCAAATCGTGTTTGGTAAAAAAATTCCAAGGTGAACTATTTCCTTTAAACGAGCCTCATATCTTGAAACACAAGGGACTGTGTTTGTAGCAAGGCCAACACGGCCAGTGGAGGACTGATAGGAACTGACGTCAAAATGGTCTCTATGTTGCGTATGTAGTATGTACATTGTACTATGTAGATAATTAGTACCTGCAAATTATCTTGTACCTATTAGCAAACATAGAGATTGTTAATGAATTCTCCCATATGATACAATTAGCAAGAAGTATGTACCTACTGGCGTGTCTGGATCCCGAAGTTGGATCTGGGATCCCAGTGGGTAGATCCCTCGGACTTAAAATATATCAGGATCTGGGATCTTTGTGGATCCTCGGCTCATTGTGTACCTGGATCTGGTGTCTCATGTGGATCCAGGGACACATGACACAGATATCCGGATCTCAGCTGGATCCCAGGATCCAGGCACATGTCTGGCGGAATCGTTGGGAATTTCCACCTTCGAAGATAGTCACCATATTTGGGAAATTTGCTTCTGACGATCCGTACGGACCATGACGATGCGATCCAGTGGAGTTTCTCGTCTCAGCTCTCAGACTTTCGGGCCAGAAAGCCTTGCAGAACGACACGAACTTCACCGCACGAGCGCGGCATCGATCGGTAGGTAGGTATGTGTTTATTTAACGACGCATGTACCGGGAAGGCCTCAGCGTCGCGATTTTCACGCCTACCGCAGCTCGAGGGATGGTGGTTTGCCGCTGGCCGACCGCAGCTCGAGGGATGGTTGTTTGCCGCTAGCCAGACGCAGACCACTCACCACCATCCCTCTCGTTGCGGTCGATCGGGATTTTCTCGCACGGCACCGCTCCGCCGCGCGGCGGGGCGCTGGCAGCCTTGACTTCCAGCGCCAGCCAATCAGAGGCGTCCTCCGCAGCACGTCACGCGGTCGGGCTTTCCTGCGTATGACGTCAGCAGGCGGCGGAGGTAAACTGGTTTGCGCCGGCCGGGAGGCGTCAGTGCGACAGAGAGTGGCACGATGGCGGGGTTCGTGTGCTGTGGGGCCGTGCTGCTGTGTCTGACCCTGGTGTCACTCGTTGGCGCCCAGAAACTCTCTCTGCAACAGCGTCGAACAACCGTCGTTGATTCTCTCGTCAACCATGCTGGTCTGAAGTACCTGGATTTGGAATTCTGTGGCTCCGGCTCGGAGTCGCAGATCAGCCGCGGCCCGCTCGGCTGCGGATTTCCTGTGGTAGGCGACCACCCGTGGTTGGTGGCTCTCGGGTTCCGCGCGTCAGGAGGCAAGATCACGTTCAGCTGCGCCGGAGCACTCGTCAGCGACCAGTTTGTGGTGACCTCTGCCCGCTGCGCGCTCGGCAGCAGGGACTTCCCGCTGGCCAAGGCGCGTGTGGGCGAGTACGACTTCGGCACGACCTCCGACTGCCTCTGGTATGCGCCAGAGCAGTGTTTACAGGCGCAAGACATCGACACCGCTGACGTCATAGTGCATCCAAGGTTCAAAACGCACATGTTGCACACTGGGCCGAGCCTGTACGACATCGCCATCATCCGCCTGGACAAGCCGCTCGTGCTGGCGTACGGTATTTCGCCCATCTGTCTGCCGATCTACAGCCTGCGTTCTCCACCGCGCAGTCAGCGGGCGATCGCTTTCCACCTGGAGAGTAGTGCGCCGATGACCGACAGTGGCGCCGCCTGCTGCAACTGCTCCCGCGACCGTGGCGACATTTCTCACGTCATGGACTCCGCCAGACTGTCCCACTACAACGAGACGTACGACGGCCCCGACCCGTGCCACTACCGGCTGCTGAGCGACAGGGCCGGCGAGCAGGCAAAGTGTATCGGCTCTGGAGACGCGTGCATGGCCGACAAGGGTGGTCCGCTGGTGTCTGCAGACAGGTTCGGAGGGGCGTATTTCCTGATGGGCGTGGCCACGAAGGTGCCTAGTAAGAAGGCCTGTGAGTCGCAGGACGCGCCTGTGGAGTACCTGCCCGTACAGCCGCACACCGAGTGGCTTCTCTCGTCTATGGATAGTATGTCGGGAGGGAACCACCTGCCGTTCTGAGTCTGGGGTCTGAGCTGTGCGCTGGACGGGATCTGGTCTGAGAAGGCCGGCTGGAATCTACAGAGTAGCAAGTAAATGTGTTGGCTGTGGTCAACTTGCCTGCCGAGCACGCCAAGCGTGGTTTGTAGTCTGATACAGGCTGTATTATGATGGTGTGCATTCAGAGAAAATGAATTACGTGTCTGGCATTATATGCTGTTTTATTTGTGTGAGGTTCAACACATGTGTGTACTCCAATGCACCTGTGAGAATGTTCTGAAGAGTCTGCTGCGGGAGTGATACATACAGCATAGGGAGCATATTTTACTGAACCTGAGGAGTTAAGTAGTTTTAGCGTGTTTGAGATTACAAGTGTTTGAATTTAGTGGGAATATGAAAATGCACGAAATAAATGATAAAAAATGTGACAAGGATGTTGAATTTAAAATCGGAGTCGCATTGTAAATGTGCTGTATTGATATTGTTAAACGACAAAAACGTTATTTATTCCAAATAAGTTTTAGTTCAGACATCAGTCTAGGAAGCATAACCCTTTCCATTGCCATATCTCCGTCACTGTCGTTAACACTGCACTGACCTCGGCCCGGCCGGAGTGACCAGTGAGAGGAGGAGCAACCAGGAGCCCCGCCACCGCCACTCCGTGCATTCACAATAACAACACAGCAGGGCCGGCGCCACGGCAGGGCAGCTGCCCCTCCAACCGCCCCCGCCACTCCGTGCATTCACAATAACAACACAGCAGGGCCGGCGCCACGGCAGGGCAGCTGCCCCTCCAACCGCCACCGCCACTCCGTGCATTCACAATAACAACACAGCAGGGCCGGCGCCACAGCAGGGCAGCTGCCCCTCCAACCGCCCCCGCCACTCCGTGCATTCACAATAACAACACAGCAGGGCCGGCGCCACAGCAGGGCAGCTGCCCCTCCAACCGCCAGCTGTCGGCCCTTTTCGACCAGCCTGGCTGGCGGACGAGCTGAATTTTCTGTCAGACTGTCTCGGGGCGCGATGAAGCAGCGCAAGCTCAACTATGTGGCAGTCTGCCAAGTGCCATGCACATCAGGAGACGCGCGAGGTTCCTGATCGGGATATGGCGCGCGAATATGCGTCCCTGAGCGGTGCTCGTCTTTCCACCTTCGTATCAACGAAGGTGTAATAAACGTATCAAATACATACGTTTTGATGTCATCTGAGATCAGACACATAAGCAAGGGGGCGGCGGGTGCGCCCTCACCCCCCCCCCCCCCCCCCCCCCCTCCAACCTGGAGGGCCCATTTCAGCGCGCTGCGCGCGCCGAAAAGGGCCGACGAGCCCGCGCGAAGCGCGATATCATGGTCTCTTTACCACGCGAAGCGTGGTCTTTAGAGAGTTTAGAGCACTTCAGAGGCCCTTTAGGGCCGACAGGGCCCTCTCTGAAAGACCAGAGGGCCCATGGTCGGAGAACCATAGTCTATTTTTACCACCCCTGGATCTGTCATGGAATGCCCAGGTATACAAATGGGCTCGGTGATAAAGCTGGCAGATGGATAATATCATCCTCTGATAACTTGAAATGCACTGCCAACTGTTTGTGGCTTGTCTCCATGCTTGTTCAGCTTTTATTCAAGAGTAGTTCAAACGGCATAGTAAAATTTTCCTTTATAGTGCATTCATCCCACCGCTGGAAACTTTAGTTTGGTCTTTACAGAGGTAGAGTTTTAGGGTTCCTGACGCACATGAAAATCCACTTTGAGTTAGATAACGTTAAACATAATTCATCAATGGGGTTGGGGACAGGTAGTGGGTTTTTACGCATATAAAATTTAGCGTATTTTTCTCGATTTTACTATATGCTTCTCACACACTTCTTAGACCGCCTTCTGTCCTGAACATACCTCTAACTTCTCGTATTAAAACAAAGCTTGATTTTGTTTGTGATGTCACAACCATAGTGATTTGTGACGGCACTTTTAATTTTCTGGTCGTGACGTCACAACTACAAGGACCATGAGCTTAATTTGTTAGTTTTTATCATTTCTGAGTTCCTTTCGAATTTGTATTAAGTTTTGTTTAAATATAGATTATGCAAAATTATCCTTGTTTTTATTAACCCAAAATATTGGTACCTTACGCAATTGTCCCCAACCCCATTCCAAGGCCACACAACAACATCAGTTCTAATCTGATTGATGGTATTATTTAATTCGAGGGGGCGTCTGTTTTTGCTTTCAGTAAATATTGCCGACTGTGGCTGGTTGGTATATGAAGTTTAGGATTTTTTGCCTCTTGCGGTGTATCCATAGAAGCTGTCTTTGTTTGTCATGTTAAGAAGAAATATTAATAAATATTATGATCCGTTTGATCAATTAAGAGGACCATTTTAAGGCCATTTTATTCTAAGGCCGACCATTTTTTCCTGATAAATAATGTGAAGCAATATAAATAGTTAATTTGTTTGACAAATGTATTTGTTGCTATCATCTAATATTGATCAGCTCTGTTTGATTGGCCAGCTTAACTTGCGCCGCTTTGCTGACGGGGGTGAACTGAGATCAAGTCGATTTAAAAGGGCGCTTTGCTGACGGGGGTGAACTGAGATCAAGTCGATTTAAAAGGGCGCTTTGCTGACGGGGGTGAACTGAGATCAAGTCGATTTAAAAGGGAGCTTTGCTGACGGGGGTGAACTGAGATCAAGTCGATTTAAAAGGGAGCTTTGCTGACGGGGGTGAACTGAGATCAAGTCGATTTAAAAGGGCGCTTTGCTGACGGGGGTGAACTGAGATCAAGTCGATTTAAAAGGGCGCTTTGCTGACGGGGGTGAACTGAGATCAAGTCGATTTAAAAGGGCGCTTTGCTGACGGGGGTGAACTGAAATCAAGGCGATTTAAAAGGGCGCTTTGCTGACGGGGTGAACTGAGATCAAGTCGATTTAAAAGGGCGCTTTGCTGACGGGGATGAACTGAGATCAAGGCGATTTAAAAGGTAGTCCAATCGTGTAATGGATGGATTTCCGTGTACACATTATCAAATTATGTGTTGTCAGGTTTAGGAGCAGCGCATGCCGACGAACAGCCCTGTCTTCCCTATGGTGGTGATTGCGCAACTTGCAGCCACGCCCCACCGGCCTCTGGCTCGGCCGGCCACGGCTGACCCGCCCGGTCACGTGACCGCCTGCGGCCGGAAAAGGACGGATACCGGGTAGAGCCCTTCACGGGACACATTTTCAGCCCCCATCCCGTTCCAGTCCATTCAGCCAGACCCAAACCCGTTCCAATCCGAATTCATAATTGATGGGGCTCCCGATCCCACCCGTTTCAGCATATTTCACTTTGTGTGGTGCTAACAAATTAATTATATGGTCTGTCCCGTAACCCGTTTCAACCCGTTAATTTCCCAAAAATTTTCTCCATTCCCACCCATTCCCGTCCCGTTCCCATCCCCGTACGGGATTCCCACTCCATGAAGGGCTCTACTACCTGGGTAACCGTCCCTGTCATGTCCTGTTTAACTGAACGCGAAGCTTTACAATACATTTCACATATCACCTAACGGCTAAGAACAGCACGCTCGGTTGCCGACCCAATTCAACGTCGCTCCGTCCCGCTGAGATCGTCCAATTTAGAGCGGTAACTTCGTTGGTTTCCGAAAACCGGAACAATCCTTACGCATTTCGAATCACACCGAATATTTTTGATTTGAGTTATTGATTAATTGATGAATCTCACAAAAAGCTGAAAAGACCTAAAAAAACACTTATAAACCCATGAAACATGCGGGCTTTCTGAAGCCACTGGTACTGAAAACTCAAAAATGGCTGCTCTAGATCGAACGGACGCCATTGCTGGGCGCAGACCACGGCTCTGTTCATGCGCAACGTGACGTCAGGCGACCGGCCGGCTGGTCGCCATGGTGACCGGCCGGCTGGTCGCCATGGTGACCAGCCGGCCGGCGCCGGAGCCACGTGTGCAACGTGACGTCAGGCGACCGGCCGGCTCGTCGCCATGGTGACCTGGCGGCGGCGCCTGCGCAGAGCCAGCGCAGAGCCGGAGCCAGCATTCCCGTCATCTTACAACAAATGATCAAAACGAAATCGGTAATTATCATTAATCCTTGCTTTCAAAAGTGATATGACTGAAAATATGAATGGACTAATTCATCTAGTTTTCATTGAAATAAGCTATTATTCCTGAAAACCATGTCGTTGCAAAATATAACCATTTCCCGAACCCCGCACTTCCGGGATTCGAGCAAGATGGAGTCGCACCAAACGCCCCAAGCCGCCACAGCCATCTGGCATCACCAGAGCTAGTTTGAGATGAAATTGTTAGTTTTAAGTTAACTATGGTGTTATCGTTAAAATGGAATTTCCAGAAAAATGAATTAATTCATAAAGTTGCGATTGATACCAAAAATCACCGGGAAAAGCCGTGTTCTTACGAGCTATAGACCCATTTACCCCAAACGCCCCAATCGCCCCAATCGTCCCAAACGCCCCAAACGCCCCAATCGCCCCACACGCAAAGTCCTTCGCGAAAACGGCTAAACGGCTAGCCGTTTTCACGCAGGATTTTGCGTTTGGGGCGTTTGGGGTGTTAAGGGCGATTGGGGCGTTTGGGACGTTTGGGGCGTTTGGGTCTATAGCTTGTAAGAACACGGCTTGTCCAGGTGATTTTGGTATCAATCGCAACTTTATGAATTAATGCATTTTTCTGGAAATGTAATTTTAATGATAACACCATAGTTTACTTAAAATTAACAATTTCATTTTAAACTAGCTCTGGTGTTGCCAGACGGCTGGAGGTGTTTGTGCGACGCCATCTTGCTCGAATCCCGGAAGTGGCTGGTTCGGTAAATGGTCATATTTTGCAACGACATGGTTTTCAGGAATAATAGCTTGAAATTAAAATCAATGAAAACTAGATGAATTAGTCCATTCATATTTTCAGTCATATTCGCTTTTGAAAGCAAGGATTAATGATAATTAGCAATTTCGCTTTGATCAATTGTTGTAAGATGACGGGAATGCTGGCTCCGGCTCTGTGCTGGCTCTGCGCAGGCGCCGCCACCCGGTCACCATGGCGACGGGACGGCCTGTCGCCTGACGTCACGTCGCACACGTGGCTCCGGCGCCAGCCGGCTGGTCACCATGGCGACCAGCCGGCCGGTCGCCTGACGTCACGTTGCGCATGCGCAGATCCGTGGTCTGCGCCCAGGAAGGCGTCCGTTCGATCTAGAGCAGCCATTTGAGCGACCGCAGGGCGCGGTCCGGACAGCAGCTACTAATAATGAACAATAACCACTCAGAATTCGTCCTCCAATGGAATGTTAGATCTTTAATATCCCATTGGGGGCAATTCAAACATTATGTCTTAAATAATAATCCGTTAGTAGCCGCTGTTCAGGAAACCCATTTTATTGACGCCGACTTTAATAACTATACTTATAAAATCCCCGGCTATAGCTTTTATACAAATAACGTAAATGCATCACCGCGCCGAAGCGGCTCGGCTTTGCTTATTTCAAACCAACTTTTGCATCACCAAATCGACCTTCAAACAACCTTAGACGCAGTCGGCGTTAATATTCAAATCGCTCAGCTAGAACTAACTCTTATCTCAATTTATTTCCGTCCTACTGAGGACATAGACATTGATTCTTTTTCCCAGCTTATTACAAATATTAACACTCCATGTCTGATTATGGGCGATTTCAACGCGCATAGTCGGGCGTGGGGATGTCTCCGGAACTCTCGCCGAGGCCAAATTATGCTGGACCTACTGGACCGGCATAATTTGATCTTCCTTAACGACCAATCACCCACACACATACACCACTCAGGAGGCGAGGTGACTTACAGCGCCATTGATCTCGCCTTCGCCACACCACGCATCGCGACACTTTTTACATTTAACGCACAATCTGACCCTCTGTTTAGCGATAATTTCCCAATTCACTTAGAACTACAAGTCCCTTCAGGACAGACAAATTTTTACTCCTTGCCTAGATGGAACCTTCGCAAAGCAGACTGGTCCTCCTTTCAAAAACACATTGACATTAATCATCCCGCAGACTCCCAGACCGACATTATCACATTCTTAAACACTATTCTCGCATCAGCACATCAGCACATTCCACACACACGCACACACATACAACACCACCCGAGGCAGCGTACTGCCCCGTGGTGGAACACAGAATGCCAGAGAGCTGTTGCCCTCCGGAAAAGAGCATTTCGGACATTTCAAGCTTGTATTACTGCAGAAAACGAACACGAAGTACGGAAGACTCGCTCTTTGGCTAAAACAATCATTGACAAAGCAAAAAAAAGAATCTTGGCAGGAATTCTCATCTACCTTTAATCGATTTACCTCCCTCTCAAAAATTTGGACATTAATTAGATCGTTTTCAAATAAAAGACCACCGTCATACAAAATCCCACACTTACAAATACACAACACATCTTACACGCTTCCCCTAGAGGTGGCAACACAATTTGCACAACACTACGCTAACATATCATCAACACAACAATGTACACCAACTTTTACTAACCAACTTAACGATCAATTTCAATCTATTAGCTTTGACTCTAATAACGTAGAAATCTACAACTCTCTTTTTACCAACTCAGAGTTAACGTACGCTATTGGTAAATGTGGTAAAACTTCTGTAGGGCCAGATCAAATTGACCTTCTTTAAAAACTTGACAGAGACTGGTCTCACCAATTTACTAACAGCCTTCAATACCATGTGGTTTGATGGCACTTTCCCTGAATCTTGGCATAATAGTACGCTAATTCCTATACTTAAACCTCGCAAACCTAAATCTTCTCCCGCTAGCTATCGCCCTATTTCTCTAACTAGTTGTGCATGTAAACTATTCGAACGCATGGTTAATGGACGCATCAGGACATACATTGAATCAAATAATTTACTTACCCCACACCAAAGTGGTTTTCGACCTGGTCGCTCCACTGCGGACAATTTAGTTGGTCTTATCGACTGTCCAGCGCGGCTTTCGAGGGAGAGAGGTCACAGTTGCCCTCTTTCTTGATTTGAGAGATGTGTTTGACAGAGTCAACAAAACCGCACTTCTAGTAAAGGTCCATAAGGCGGTCCATTCGAGGTCGACTCGCCAAATTTATCAAAAACTTTTTGGAAAATAGAACTTTTAATGTAAGGTGCGGCAACACATATTCTCCAAATCAAAATCAGGACCACGGTGTCCCACAGGGATCGGTCCTCTCCCCGACCCTATTTTTAATTATGATTAACGACATTTTCAGTAATATTAACAAGATCGACAAAGGTCTCAAATTTTCAATGTACGCTGATGACCTGGCGGTGTGGTTCTCGCACCCGAGTGTCGGTCAAGCCAGCAAAATGTTACAACTAGTACTCATTGATATAAAGGTATGGTGCGACCAATGGGGTCTGGAAATTTCTCCAAGTAAATCTGCATCTCTAATTTTTTCAAGGAAACCTGCATATGTAGAACCCTACATTCCATTAAAATATAACAATCAAATTATCCCTTTCGTCAAATCATTCAAGTATCTGGGAATAACGCTAGACACACGTCTCTCGTTCATCCCACACTTCAATGATTTAGTGCAGAGATGAACGCGACGAATTAATATTATGAAGTCATTGGCTGGTCGAGAGTGGGGCGCAGATCGTGCCACTCTCCTCCAACTATATACTTCCCTGATACGCCCAGTACTGGACTATAACGCATTCTTATTTGATGACATATGTTCCAAACAAATACAAAAATTGCAAACTGTCCAAAACGCTGCCTTGCGCATCGTGACTGGAGCCTGCCGCACCACCAACACCACAAACTTACACATCGACACAAACATTCCCACACTCTGCCGCCGACGCAAATACACACTACTTAGATTCTACGCCAGAGCAAGTTCACACCCCACACGCCCAACATTCCACATCTTAAATCACCCCGCACCCACAAGACGACAAACACTACTACAAAAACGACACCCACTCATCAGTCACAGAATCAGACAAACACTCACACTATTCAACATTCCACACATCAACACAATGCCAACGCCACCACTCACACCTCACTGGCTCGACACAACACCAGACACACACCGCCTCTTCACACACAACAAAAACACAGTCACGGCGGCAGAGACACCACACTCTTCAACGAATACAAAGCACAACACAACACATACACATACATATACACAGACGGCTCTCGAAGCGACGGCCGAACTGGTGGTGCATACTACACAAACACAATTAGCAATAACTTTAGACTTCCGGACATAACTAGCGTATACACAGCGGAATTGTCATCCATTTTATTAGCATTAATATATGTCAGAACAGAAAAACTTAAGGAAGTAGTCATTTCCACAGACTCTTCCGCCTCGCTCTCTGCCATTTCCTCGATTAGTGACTGTAGAAATCCGATAGTATTTAAAATTAGACAGCTAATTAAGTATTTTAACCGCAGAAACAGTAGTATTAAATTTATCTGGATCCCAGGGCACGCCGGTATCCCGGGAAACGAGGAAGCCGACAGACTAGCGAAATTGAGCCTAGAATTACCTTCAGAAAATCAATTACCAAGCCCTGTATCAGACGTTTTAAATTATATTAATTCTCAACTTAGCATATTGCGCCAGCGCGAGTGGGACGCTGCTCCGCATTTTCATCTTTATCCGATCAAGCCAAAAGTCCAACATTTTATATCTAGCCACCAGAATTGTAGAGAGAAGGAGGTCATATTGGCGCGCCTCCGTCTCGGTCATACAAAAATTACTCATTATTATATTATGGAGAATCTCCGCCACCAAATTGCCAACATTGCCCAGGTTATCCGCGCTACACAATCAAGCACTTACTAATTACTTGCCCAGTACACAACGATAAACGACAGAACATTATTAATTACACACAACAAAATCGCATCACATTAAATCTTCAAACACTGTTAGGTGATAATTACCCTGAATTGATAGGTCTCCTTTTAGATTATCTCTACCAAACACGTTTAGCTAATCAAATATAACAGTTTGTTTTGGCCTAGCGCATTTTTGGCCCACCGCGCAGGTTTTTTCCCCTTTGCCTTAGACGCTGTTTTTTTATTATTCAGGACTTTTCCCCCAGCTAAATACACCCCACAACCAGGTCTCGCCGAGGCGCCGGAGCCAGGGAGACTGGCAACAGTCTCCCGTTGTTGCAATGATGGCACCACCCGGCTTCATCAACACTGACACTGTGTTCAAGTGTATGTGATACAATATGTATGTATGTGTGTTTCGTGTTTTACTTATTTTTGACCTTGAACGAAATACTTAACGTAATGCTAGATATTATATTTGACCTTGAACGAAATACTTAACGTAATGTTAGATATTATATTTACTTTGAACAATAAACTCTCCGGGTCCACATAAACCGGTTAACGTAATTAATTAACGTAAAATAGCTAACCTTCTCCCTAGCTTGCCCGGGTTCACATAAACCGGATAACGTAACTCTTTTCCTGGTAAATTGCCAGATGTCACTCCCCACCCGGAAAATGGCTATAGGCCGGTCCGGGAAAAAAAGAAGAAAAAAACAGCCATTTTTGAGTTTTCAGTACCAGTGGCTGCAGAAAGCCCGCATGTTTGATGGTTTATAAGTGCCTTTTCTGAGGTCGTGTCAGCTTTTTGTGAGATTCATCAATTAATCAATTAATCAAATCAAAAACATTTGGTGTGATTCGAAATGCGTAAGGATTGTTCCGGTTTTCGGAAACCATGACAGCTATAGACCCATTTACTTAAAATGCCCCAATCGCCCCAAACGCCCCAAACGCTCCAATCGCCACAAACGCAAAATCCTTCGTGAAAAAGGCTAATAAGAGCGTTGACTGGTTAAAAAGTGGCAGCTTCAGTTACGAACTCACCTCCTACTCCACTCTTAGCGCACAGGTAGCCATCAATACCCACATTGAAAAACACTGTCGCAATGAATTACTAAAACAAAATTTAGCCTTTCCAGACACCGAGATGGTATGTATAAGAAACCGGTTGCGAATAAAATATGCGATACGTAGCTGCAGAAAAACATTTTTCTTGGAAGGTTTTCGCATAACATTTTTGACCCCTAAATTCAGTTCGATATATCGATGCATGCTTGGAAGGAAAACATCTGTCTGCAGCGTCAGATGTGCATTGGGCGTGGATAGAGCAAGACAGACATATCTTTTCATTCCTGCAAACTTTCTATTCACTGGACGATCCGAAGCAACAAATAAGTTCGTTTGGCAGCCAAAAAGCGATAAGTCTGACATAGTTCCAAAAACCCATCGAATTTCGCTTCCATGTATATTTTGAATCGATTGACAGCAATCTTCTTTTGGTAAAAGTTGCTTAGCATTTCCTTAAATCAGAAAATGTGTCAACTTTCGACCGATTTCAGCCGTTTTTGGGGACATGGCACCAATGCCTCCCCCTGGAACCACTCTTGTGCCTACTAGGGCTGCAAAGTTCTCTGAGGGGAACTGTATCTATATACCCTTATACCCAGTGTCCAGTAGACCGCGTCGTCATTTGCCGAATTCAGATTTCAGATCTGGCGGAGTTATTTTTTATGTCTTGGTATGTTCTTAACATGATTCAAAAATAATTGTAGAAAATTCGAAAATTTATCCTACTGGGTTTTGTGATTTGTAAACCATTGCAAACGCCGTTTCGGCGTTGAAGTCTCCTGTTGTAAACGTGTTGGTGTTATCGTCCGGTAAAACACTTCTGATGTTGTCATTGTTCTTCGTCATTTTACGGATCGGAAAGTGCAATGGGTGACTTAAAGACTACATTTAAGCTCTTTTAGGGTTTCTAAGAGTTTAGGCAAGGTTATTTGGCAGTCATACGGGTTTAAGTGGTGGGTTTCGGTGGCACTTTTTTGCACTAAGGCCAAAGCATCTATCTACATAATTAAGGATATTTTAGCACAGTAACTGGCGGGAATTGAACACAATATTAAATCGGAACTGCTTTGGATATCAGATAACTTGTTTAATGTCGACAGTTGCATTGTCACCGAGCGCATCATCAAGCGATGTCTTGGGAGAAAAATCGTTTGTGTATGCATTCCAAGCGTTATAATTGCGTTAATATTGTGTTCAATTCCCGCCAGTTACTGTGCTAAAATATCCTGAATTATGTAGATAGGAGTTTTGGCCTAAGTGCAAAAAAGTGCCATCAAAACCCACCACTTTAACCCGTATGACTGGCAAATAATCTTGCCTATACTCTTAGAAACTCTAAAAGAACTTAAATGTACTATTTAAGTCACCCACTGCACTTTCCGATCCGTATAATAACGAAGAACAATAACAACATCAGAAGTGTTTTACCGGACGATAACACCAACACGTTTACAACGGGAGACTTCAACGCCGAAACGGCGTTTGTAATGGTTACAAATCACAAAACCCGGTAGGATAAATTTTCTATTTTTTTAAAAATTATTTTTGAATCATGTTAAGAACATACCAAGACATAAAAAATCACTCCGCCAGATCTGAAATCTGAATTCGGCAAATGACGACGCGGTCTACTGGACAGTCAGTCAAGCCGCGTCGCGCGGCTCAAGGTTTCTCGTTTCTGCGAATCAATGGTTCTGGCTTGAAACCGAAATGTCAAAGGACACGCTGACACACTGTTTTTTTTTTTGCCAGTATCGACTGCCACTGCCAGTATCGCTAGGCATATCAGCGGCCGGCTGTAAGCCGTGCGTGCAGCCGATCCAGCTGCGGCCCGGGAAGCAGTGCCGGCGGATGCGGCGCTGCAGCTGCGGGGGTCGTGTGCGGCGGAAGCTCGCTGGTCAGACACTCTGTTTGACGCCAGTGGACGGGCCGACTTGGTGAAACTCTGTCTGAACTGTGACGTCAGTGGACGGGCCGACCCAGAGCGGCTCTCAGAAGGCGACGGCGAACCGGATGTCACCTCCGGTGGAAACGCAGCTTCCGATTTCTGCGTCCGCTCTACTGCAGGGAATCCAGGGTGCCAGAGCGTCACGTTCCCAGAGTGTTTATCGATGTTTTATATACTGAAACGGTTTCATCATTCAGTTTCGGTCCTGATTATTCGAACATGGCCTGTGTAGACCTGGCAACTGGTGATGGTAGTATAAAGATTGGATGACACTGAAAGACCTGTAAATGTTCATTGTTCATGATTCCATTTCAACATCGGTTTTATTGGTATCCCAAACCAAATAGATGTTGGTTATATTCATGCCGTGAGCTCAGCATTGCAATTTCACGACAATTTGACGCTGGTTGAAAAGGATACGTTTCCCAAAATACTACGAACATAGAAACTAATGACTAAAATATGCCGAAAGTGATACTTAAAACCTCTGACGTAGTCAGACCTCTGAGGTCAGACCTCTGGTCGTAAAGGTCAGACCTCTGACGTAGTCTGACCTTGAGGATGTCGCTGCCACCGAGTGCAGACTTTCCCAGTAAATTGTGGAATTTGATGTCATAAGCTTGCATACAGGGAGGGGCGTAGCCAAGGGGATGGTCCCTAGGGACCCCCTTTGGGCTGTTCGCCAAACTTCTCTGTTCGCGAACGGCCAGAGGGCCCCTCAGACCTTACAAAGACCATCTCAGACCAACCGAGTGATTTCCCAGATCAGACTACGACGCTCCCAACCCTGGAAAGGGCCATCCAGACCGGCCCAGGGCCCTCTCAGGCCGACAGAGGACCCCTCAAGGTAGCCGAGCCCCCCCCCCCCAGCTGGCTGAAGGGAGTCTGGAGGGACCCGCCATCACGAGGTGGACTCCGTGGGGCTTGCCCCGCCCCCGCCGTGGCGAGCGCGGGGGATACGACACGGGTGCCAGTCCGCCCTCTCGGGGCCGGACGCCGGTGGCCGACGAGCCACCACGCCGTCGTCGTCTCGACTCTACCGCGCCAACCGGCGCACACGCAGCGGGCCGGGGCCGCGCCGAGACAGGCCGTCTGGAGGCCACCCGCAGCAGCCCCCGGCCTGCGCTGAATCAATAACACGGCGCCCCCCCCCCCGCCGTTAGTACCAGCGGCGGGGGTGCGGGAGGCGGCGCAGCTGGGAGCTCCCGGGGCCGGATCAGGAGGGCAAAACACACACTCCCGGGGCCGGATCAGGAGGGCAAAACACACACTCCCGGGGCCGGATCAGGAGGGCAAAACACACACTCCCGGGGCCGGATCAGGAGGGCAAAACACACACTCCCGGGGCCGGATCAGGAGGGCAAAACACACACTCCCGGGGCCGGATCAGGAGGGCAAAACACACACTCCCGGGGCCGGATCAGGAGGGCAAAACACACACTCCCGGGGCCGGATCAGGAGGGCAAAACACACACTCCCGGGGCCGGATCAGGAGGCCGGTACCGTCATAATGTCCGGATCCGAAGCCACCTGCATATCGCCTGCTGGATCCGAAGCCACCTGCATATCGCCTGCTGGATCCGAAGCCACCTGCATATCGCCTGCATATCGCCTGCTGGAACGCCGAGAGACTCCGTCGCAAGCTGTCGGAGCTCCAAGGCTGGCGACGGAGGTGTCAAGTATCGACGTACTGGCGGTTCAGGAAGCCCAGTTCCGAACAGAGTTCGCCATGGGCCGGGCTGGCCCTATGGGCCATGGGCTGGGCCTGGGGGCTGGGCCTGGGCCGGGCCTGGGCCGGGCCTCAACTTTAAGGAAATCACTGGGTTCCGGGCGGTCCTGGGCCTGATAATTTTGAAGTAATGCGCGCGTCGCACAAGCTCAGGTCAGAGCTCAAAAATATTTTAACCAGCAGTTCACTTCACTTCCATGGCAACACACAGGTGAGTGCTATTGAGCTCACCATAATAAATATTGATTGAATAGTGTATCAACACTCAAATCAATGATAACAGTACTATCAGAGTTATATGCAATAGTAGTTGGTACCAGCCTCCGCCAAATGTTTGACATTCCTTAGTTTTTTTAAAAATAATAAATTTAGTCCGAATGTTTTATATGGATGGATTTCCGAGGTTAGGACCCGCGCTAAGCAGAGCTTGTTGTGCAGGTTCTGACCTCACCACCCGATCGCGCAATTCCTGTTGGCTGTTAAAATTTAGAGACGAAAGTTGTATGTGCCCGACATACCTGGACACGGTCCGCCCCGCTCACTGACGTCACCTGACCTTGAGTGCGACCGCTGCCACCGGCCGCAGGTCATCCCAGTCAGGAGCAAATAGCGAGCGCCGAACCCGGGCTGCCACTACCGGGATAGGTCAGAAGTCCAGCGCTCTCCCACTGAGCTACAGGGGCGGAGTGATGCTACTGGGCGCAGTGATGACGTCACTAAAGTCATGGTCCGTGGTCTTCAACACACGAGCCATCAGTGAAATCGGTGTTTTGGAGATGGCCCCATGAAGATCCTACTGGGAAAATGTTGGCTTGCCTTGCCTTTATGGATTGGTAGAGATGTGCTGATTCCAAAACCAGGTCAGTTTGGTCATATAGTCCCAGTCATAAAGTCTTGGTCATACAGCCTTAGTACAGTCATACAGCTTCAGAATCAGTGACGTATGATCTGCCTAACCTTTTTCTAAAGTAACCTTGGTTAGTACTACAGAGTACAGAATAACGACACCTACTAATACTCAGTCATCATGTACATGAACACCTGAACAGGGGTGTCATGTCCTGCAAATGATTGGTAGGGCCCCAATGCTAACTGTATATATTTGAACGTCATAGGCCTAATGTTAAATTGGCAGGGCCCTCCTACTTTGTACTTGATTTTAGAATCATTCACAGGAAATTCAAAGTTCAACCCCTACAAACAGTTTATGGGACTTCAAGTGTTGATAACATTGTCAGACATATAACAGGATTAAATCTTACCCAGTTGATCAATCAATATTTTGATCCGTTTTGTCAGTTCACACAGCTCAAACGTTACATCTTTCAATTCGAAAGCTACCATCTATTTTATGACGTATGCAGCTTTCAAACTGGCACCAATTGACATTTTTAACATTTATGGCTAAAAGCTTGCATTTTTACGTTGCATTTCGCGTACATAAATGGAAAAAAGTATTGTATTTGAGCATATTAACCCGCGAGTTACTGGGGTATATTCCATAACGCAACTTACAGGGGGAGTATTTTTTGCCCCCCCCCCCTCGGATCTCCGGAACTACTCGACCGATTGTAAAAATTCAAACGACATTCGATAGCCCTGGACAATTTATCCAGGAAAACATAGTATTGTTGACCTCGGGGTCACCAATGACGTCACAGGTCAGGTCAAGTATAAAATGTTTGACCGTGTCAAAAGGTCTCGATGGATGGAATTGTCGCGCAAAATTGCGACATTAAACGCATACGCAGTCGATAAATCGGTATTACTCGTGTGTCTGACACTTCTAAGTACCATTCTAAGCTGTTTATGACCTTGGGTCAGGTCAAGGTCATCCGTGGTCACGAGGTCAAACTGCAGATTACGGTCATTAGGAGTTTTAACACATGTTTATGGGGTTGTTTTCGTCTAGAACGCGAAAAATGACCTTAGAACATTGTTTGACCCATATAAATAGAAGTAAAAAGCAAAAACAGAAATGCTATTTTATTGCAATTTGTATGCACAGTAATGCTGTGAGAGGTGGTCGATTTTTGTCATTTAAAGGTCATAAGTTAGTCATTTTTGAAGATATCGACTTCAAATTTGGTACACATATTCACCGAACACGTTTCAATCACATATATTCCGGTTTCGGGATAATTTAGTTTTTTTTGTTGAAAATTTTGTTAAAAAAAAAAAAAATATTTGGATTTCTCAAAATTTTGAATACAAAATTCTCAAAAATCCGAGATGGCAGTTTGATAGCCTGGTCTATTGTCAGTATTTTGATTTAAGACAATGTAATTTATCTCAAAGATTGTACCTTTGACAGCGTTTTCCGCAAACCATTATGTTTCAACAAAAACGGAAGAACATGACGTCACTCTGATGTCATTCCCGGTTGACCTATCATAACCTCAGCTTTTTCCTGTGGCCAACATGTGTAGAATTGATTTGCGAGAAGGTACTGCAAGATTGGTGACGATACTGGTGTTAGTTTAGGGGTTATTGCCAAATAACGGGAGGGGGGGGGGGCAAAAATAGCCCCCCCAGTAAGTCGCGGGTTAATGATTGAAACTCTCTTTGATATTATGGCTACTGGGCAATGGCTACGTCATTAGTTTACAATGATCAATGATTTGTCAGCGTAGATGATATGTGCCTGTTCCAGTAGCGCCTCTAACCTCCTCTAAACTCCTTCAAGTTGCTCTAACTTGCAGTCCTATCCTATTACAGACAGTTGGAAGTTGGAGCAACTTGGAGGAGGTTAGAGGAGGTTAGAGGCGCCACTGGAACAGGGCCTTAGAGCCTGCTCGCGTCGCGTCGCGTACATTTTTTGGTAGACAAAGAAATGCCACATATTGCTTTGAAATTCGGTGTAGTCATCGGCATATATTTTTCTGGACATTAAATTGGGTTCAAAGACGAGCCCATGCTCCGAAATTATGGGACCGATCTGGGTCATTTCTTCACCATTCGATCTAGTGTGACCAAAAACGGTGCCGTTGTGGATTTTATACAGATTAGGCCACTATAAGTAGACTAAATTAGACCAAACCCACTAAACCCGTTTTGGGTGTTTTTGGTCGATTTGGTCCACTTAAATTTAACCAAAATGGATAAAACTCAGAAAGACACTGTTTTGGACGACGCCCGATCGAATGGTGAAGAAATGACCCAGATCGGTCCCATACTTTTGGAGCATGGGCTCGTCTTTGAACCCAATTTAATGTCCAGCAAAAATGTATGTTGGACATCGTCTACTTATCGCTAGATGTGGCACTTCTTTGTCTACCAAAAAAAAAAACGCGACCAGCCTCCAATGGAAAATGCAACTGGCGGCACTGCGCAGTCACACCTGACGTGACGGCCTGGGATGCTGTTATCTCCGTAACATGTTGACTCACATTTGTGACGTCGCCTATTCAGTTTTGACCAATTGACTGGCTTCATGGAGAAATGGATGGCCGTTAGCTCACTTGTTCCCGTGACGTTTTGCCATTCGCTCATAGAATAGCGAGTAGCAAACTACAGCGTCATTGCTTGTTGGTGTCGGACGCATACGTGGGTTATTGTGATGATTTCCAAGCAGCTACGCGCCCTAACCCACCAAGAACAATTGAATTGATCTCACGGTGGGTATTTTGTTTTGTGTAGCATTGAAATCATTTGAATGATATGATATGAAGGTCAGTTCATGATTTGAAATGTTATTCCTAGACACATTTCCTGGTTATGACCCCCGATGTAACGGTTTTCTGGCATTGTTCTGAATTGTTGTCCTGAAAAAGAAATTGTGTGCTTAGGTAGGTATACATAGCTTGTCTGCATGAGTGCATAGGTTAACCCGCGCGGCGCTGGGGTCTCCATCCGAACGCGCCGCGCTGGGGGGGTAAATTTTACCCCCCCTCTTATCTCCCGAACCAATAATCGCAGCGAGACGCGCAAGGCGGCGATCGGAAGCTCTCGATGGGAAGATTTTAAGTAATTCTTAAAATTTTATTTAAAAGGTCACATATCAGGTCAGGGTCAGGTCAAAGGTCAAAACCACCTGTTTTCGAGATTATTGGCTGCAGAGACCGGACTATCAACAGCAGCGCGCCGAAACTCTGCCAAAACACTTCTAAATATAAGGAGAGGGTAATGCTTGAGTATGAATATCATACTAAGTACAGGTCAAGGTCAAAGTCAGGTCACAAAAGGTCACACTGTGAAAAAGTAATATGAAACCCATGTGACACATGTCTCATGGGTTATTTCAGACGTAGAATCCAAAAATAATGGTTATTTTGACATTTGACCTCAAGGTCAGGTCAAGATCAGGCAAAAAAGGTCAAATTTTGAAATCCAAAATTTGCAATAACCGACACATGTTTACGGTTCAGTTTTGCCACAGCAATCCAATGGTGCATTTTGTTTTTGTGTACGATGTCTAGAAATGTCAAAATTTGCGATTTTTGTTTTTAAAATGCGTCCATCACATTGAACACTTATTAGTGTCATTTGGGGGTCAAAAATATAGATATTTGTTTGAAATTTGGAATAGTCACTCATTAGAGATGGTTATCTGACATATCTTCCGGTTTTTTGAAAATTCTTACAATTTTGGATTTTGTAAACTTTGAAAAAAATAAAAACGATTTTTTGCATTTTGGGGATCAGAAAATCAAAATTGTGCAAATCCGAGATAGCCATCTTGTAGAGAATGTCATTTCCTTCCTTTTGGCGTGCTTTTTTTTGCAATTTGCTTCAATACTCGCTGTTCTATCATCGATCAAAGTTTCGTCCATTTTGGACCGAAAATGGCGTTACATGACGTCACTAAAACGCTATTTTCGCAAAAACTTCTCGACCGATTTTCTCCAAAGTTTATCTGAAGACGTCAAATCGATGCCAGATAAGGTACTGAAAGTTCCGCGTCGATATCTTGTGAAGTTTTGAATCTATAGCGAAAACCCGGGAGGGGGGGTAAAATTTACCCCCGCCAGCGCCGCGCGGGTTAATGTACCTACCAAACTTGAATTGTCAGCACATTTTGATCTGGGGAAATTGGTTTGGTAGTTTATTCATCATTATTCATT